>JAQQSY010000295.1:0-21054 GCA_028646535.1 Procyon lotor | reverse complement strand
TGCCGAGTGAAGTAAGTCAAGCAGAGAGAGCCAATTACCTTAGGGTCTCACTTACGTGCTGAGCATAAAGAAAAACATGGAGGGCATTGGGAGAAGGAAGAGAAAGGTGAATGGGGGGAAATCAGAGGGGGAGATGAACCATGAGAGACTGTGGACTATGAGCAACAAACTGAGGGTTTTGGAGTGGAGAGGGTGGGGGACTGGGCGAGCCTGGTGGTGGGTATTGAGGAGGGCACGTATTTCATGGAGCACTGGGTGTGGTGCATGAACAATAAACCTTGTAACATTGAAAAAGTATAATAAACATATTTGGGGAAAAAAAAAAGGCAGGCTCCCAAAACCTGCCAACTTGTTTACATTTTTTATTTTTCAATTATGTGACATTGGTTCTTTATGAGTTGTTTGGACTTGTCTATTACAATAAATAATTCAGAGAGTTATATACTTTTTTCCATTGGCTCTTTACTCCTATGAATTAATTATGCTATATAAGTCATCTTTACAACTTAAATTATCCAATCAATCCACATTCTTGTTTTGCTTCTTATAAGGTCCTGCTTGATTTGGAAAAAATGGATGTTCCATTTCTCTCACTATGTTTAGCTACCTGAAATGGTAACTGCTACCTGTATTTTGGGACTTTGGCTCAAAGCCAATGTGGTTACACAAGGGAAGGGTAAAGTGGCTGGACTGAGATTGTATTTTGTGTCAGCCATTTTTATAAGCCGGTATTTTGAGAAGAATGTTGCAACATGGCTGGAGGAAATGTTGGATTGTGAATACACTTGGTGTGGTTTGCTATGATTTTACTCATTATCTCCCTGTTACGCTGCCTTTATCAGCTTGTCTTTTGGATGCCTGCTGCTCTAACATAGAGTTCTCTGAAAGGTGGCATGTTCTGTCCTTAAACCTGTGCAAATCATCAACATTGCTCCTTTTTTTAAATTCCAGAAGATATACTAGGTACCAAGGAAAAATTGGCTTGCATTTCTTTTGCTTCTGATATAATCATTTTGTTCCTTGACTGGGAGAGATTTTGAGAGGTCAGCTTGTTCTTTCTACTTTGCCCTCATCTTCTTGACATGGATCCATTAAAAACATCCTCAGAAAAGGCATGACATTTTGTTAACCCCCTGAAGAGAATCCAACTTCTTTTTATTATTAATTCTAGTATTTATCAATTTAGACTGTTTAAATAACAGAAAAAAAAGTAGATGATGACAAGATTGACCAGCTCTGTAGTCCTCTTCCTGTTTGTTTTGGCCCAATGCGTTACCAGTTGAACTATGTAAACATCAGCTATGCATATGGAAGATGGATATGTGACATCTGGGAGCAACTGTTGGCCACAAGATACTCCATTCTGTGTACTGTAGGGTTAGGCAGTAGGGTCCAGAGAACAGGCCATTTCTCTGGCCTGGATTATGTGACACTCATACTAACCATATTATCAGCAAATTCATTCTTTATCTAATTTCAATCCCTGAGGGTACAAATCAAGTAAACCTCCTTTGAAACTGTCATAAATGGAGGTGGAACTAGCTTCTTGCCATTTGCTGTGTAAGAAACCTTTATAGATACTGGAAAATAAAAGAAAGAAACTTTGGACCCTTAGAATAAATTGTCAGGGAATTTTTTGCTGCTCAAGTCATCCTAGGGAACCTAAAGTTGCTCATTAAATATGAAATTGCTTATAAACAATTTCGTACAAAACCCAACAGCTCTAAGAATTTGGTAAAAATTAACTATTATTTAAAGAAAGCTGTCCCAGGGTTAAAATGAGCCCTCCACACAGGAGGACAAAGGAAGGTAATAGACTAGACCAGGGTGATAGGAGCAAAACCAAGCTATTAGCCTGATCATTTCTGTTGAACAATCATCGCAACTTTAGGGACGAGACATCCTCAGTCACTACCCAAACATACCTAATGGAAGCAGTGTTGTTTCCATTAAACACCTACTAATCTGTTTCCCATTTATCCACAGTCGACCTTGTCATTCTCAAATCCTCTTGTGGCTGGCTTAAGATCCTACTCCATTATCATCTGAAGCAGAAGTGTCTGAATCAAAATGCCTCTACCATCTGAATGAAAGACTATTCCTGGTTGCGGCCAGAAGATGCCTAAAGTATCCGATCAGATGAAATGAGGCGAGAACCCCATACTAGCACTCTGAGCAGGGCAGCACACTGGACTCATTTGGCAGTCTTTTACACGTGTTCAAGCAGATGAGTCATACGGATTACCAAAATTATCCAGGACACTTAAAAAAAATAGAATTTCCTGTGTCCTATTACCTGATATTCTAATCCTGAGTTTGAGATAGGACCACTAACAATGTTTTATAAGCTTTGTAGATGATTCTTGGAGACGCTCCTTCAAGTAATTGAGCTTTTCCAAAGGAATCATTTATCTTGAGTGAATGGGGGAAACTCTTTGAGCTTTAACAGTTTGCTCACCTATCTAAAAATGTAATATTTTACAGGGCTTTGGACATCTCTCATTTAGTTCTATTATTAGCCCTTATTGAATTAGTTATATCTGCAGCAAAGTTCATGGAGGACACCCAGTTCTTTATCGGGATTTCCAAGTAGGACTGGCTCTTCTTAAATCACCCTCAGTTTCTGAGATGTGAGCTGGTGACCTGTGTGAAGGGTTAAAGTGCCTGATGAGCACGTCTTCCCAGGCCCCCCACTGCAGGTTCAGCATTTTTTTCCCACCAAAGTCCTACCCTGGCCTGGAAGTAGATCATTGGCTTATTCTTTATTTACCTGGGCTTGGCATGAGTCCTACCACACACAGGTTGTATCTGGTGTGCTAGATGTGGGTGCTGTGTGACCTCCCTTTTGGAGCTTCTTCTTCTCCTTATGTGCTGACTTCTGCCTGATTACCAGGTAACTTTCCACTTCTTCACTTGATCTGTAGCCTATCTTGAATCTTTGCCCACTACACTAGCCCCCTGCCTTACGGCCTGGCTCTGGCCTCTTTTTACCTATGGCCTGTTCTCTAGACCTTACTGCCTAACCCTACAGTGCACAGAATGGAGTATCTTGTGGGGCCAACAGTTGCTCCCTAGACTTAAACTGCCTTGGTTGGAAGCTAGCTCTAGCACCTTCTAGCTGGGTGAATTTGTGCAAATGACCTAACCACTCCTTAGTTTCTCTTTATTTTCTTCATCTTTCTTCTTTTAGGTTCTTTATCTGTAAAACAGAGAGATAATAGAATCTACATCATAGAACTGTGAGAATTAAAAGAGGCAACACATGTGAAACACTTAGAAAGTATTTGATAAGTGGAAGCTGCTTTCATGACTATTACTGGCTTACTTGGAGCTATGAAACCATTGCCTGCTTGATTACAAATTTTGTCTGCTACATGGAGTTTAGTTCACCACATCCTTTGGACATTGCCTCTGATGCTGCCCAGTACATGAGTTCCCAGCTGCTTATCCACCCCCTGCCCCCTGCAGTGTCAGTGGTGTTTCTGTGGTTCCTATGTAATGCTTGCCCTGGCAGCCTCATTTATGACAATTCATTCTTCATTCTCTTCAGTTTTCTTGCCCCCCCCCCATTTTTTTTTTTAAACAAATTAACCAAGTCCCTCAACTTCATAGGCTTTAATTTCTAATCACTTGGTTATCTTCCTGCCTCCACTTTAAACGTTTTCCAAATTCTTTTCTCATTTACTTGTTTAAACCCAATACAGTTTACAAAGGCTTACAAACTAGACTGAGATTCAAAGATTATCTTGGGGTCCCTATACCTACATGATTTCCCTGATTTTCCATTAAGGATCATGCTAAAAATTGTCAGACCTCAGAATGCAGCTGTTCTTTGGTTGCTGACGTACTCTCACTCATACTGAAAATTTTCTGTGTCTTGTTATACTATTTTGAAAAAATTAATAAGATCTCAAGAAACTGCTGATCTGTTATCATGGAGGGCTTAGTGGTGGGCTGCCTTTTTTTGCAGTGGTGAAGATAAGGAAATAATGATGGGATAAGAAGCGAAAGAATATTGCTATTTATTCAGTAAATAATAAATTAGTAACTATTTTGTGCCAGGCATTGGTCTAGGTGCTTAGGAGAATATGAATGAATAAAATAGACACAGATCTGTCATGGAAATTTTCCATCAAAGGTGGACACAAAATCAATAGTTGTTTTTTAATCAAAAATATTTTGATTAGAAATTAGAGGGATGTATTAGAGTTTAAACAGATCATCAAAGTTTCAGAATTATGACATTTTATAATATGCTTAGCAAAATACAGGTGTTATTAGTGATATTTGAATTAGTAAACAACAAATATAATAAATAGCAAATGTAATCAGCCTTTACCTTGATATTTTTCACATTTTCAAAAGCTAAACTGAATAATGAAAGACCTGCAATTTTATCCTGGTAATCAAGAATCTTCTAGAAAATGTTGATGAGGCTATGAGACTCCAAGGTAAATTGTGTGTGGCAAAATTTATAAATACTATTTGGCAGTGAACAGTCGTCCTTTAAGAGGGATTGGTAGTCTTCTGGATTAAAAAAAGATAGATCTTCATTTATTATGATTTTCTGAGTAGTAGCAGGGGTGATGTCCCTGCCTGGGGACAGGTAAGGGTGCTGGTGGTAAGAGAGGTGAGAGGGCAGGCATGGGTGACTTAAAGATCATGTTCTCCACATGTCTATGTGAGGCTGTCTGGTGGGTGTAAGGGTTATTTCAGGACATTGTGGGGGCAGCAAAACTGACAGAAGATACAGAAAAGTGAAGGTAGTTTTCCCCAGCCTTTAAAAATAGAAATCACATGGGGAAGAGTCACATCTTAATTCTTTATAAACTAACATTTTAATATCATGGAAAAAAATTACATAAAACAGTGTTTTAAAATGGTTCTGATATTTTAGTATATTTAAATTACATGTTAAAATACTAAAAAAATAAAGCACAGCTCTTAAAAGAATTAGAGTGGAAATTTAGAAATTCAGAGCTAATTCAACAAGCTCTATTTGAAAATCCAGCCTGTATTCAGCAATTTTTCAAGGCTCTGCGGATACAATAGTTGGCTAAGACACATCTCTAGTTCTCAAAAAACTCACAATATAGTAGTAGAGGGTGAGGGTGACACACACAATATCAAATGTCTATTCATTTTTGTAGATGGTCTATCAGACTAGATGCCCTCAAATTACTGTGGGAGAAGAGTGGGCCGGTTCTGGGAAGTTTTATTATCAAGTTTTTTTTTTGTCTCTTTTTGCCCTTGTGCTTCTGTGATTTTATGGTTTAATCATAAGTGTGGCTTTGTATGCAAATCATCTCAAATCCTTTTGAGAAGTAAAAAATGTCCTTAAACAGTCAATCAGTAAAGATAATCCTCTGATAAGTAAGATTTGGATACAAAAATCAGACAAGAGATCAAAGTTATAGTAATCTTAAACCATTATGTATAAAACACCCCTCAAACAAATAGGCTATTTGGAAAAAGTCTCAGAGTGAATTTGCTGGAGGGCTTGTCAAAGGTCATGTTTTTTCCTGATTCAAAGAGATTATCACTGGGGGATTTCCTTACATTCAGCAGTCTCCTGTTCTTTTTACTCTAGTTGAGTAAAGGATCACAAAGAATCTGGTCAGGATTGGGAAGAGAGGGCAACTGCAAAGACGGAGGTTCTCCAGATGGGAAGATACAAAATTCCAATTCTGGGGGATTATAGGAAGGGAGAAATGGGGCATGCCTAGGTAATTAGGAAGAAGATGGTTAAAACCTTGGATACTGTGTCTGATCCCTGGGAGCAGGTTGAAGAGATAGGCTTTCACTCAGTAGCTCCAAAATACAGTCAGATGAGTATAGTCTGAATGTTTTCAATTCTAAAAGTCAAGATAGGGAGAAATTTTGTTTGGGCCCAAGAAACAACACTGCATTAAATTAAACTAGTAGTAACAGGAATTAAGGAGTCATATGATGGAAGGCACCACTTTATTTGCACAGGTTTGCATTTCTTTAAATCTTATTTTATAGTTTTAGAACTATTATTTTGTATTGTTTGTAATTAGCAATGTTAATGAGTAGTTTTCTATTTGTGTTGTTATAGCAGTAAAAGCTTCTTTTATACCAAAAAGAAAAAAATGACTCACTTGTATGCTAAATAATCTGAGAGATTTGTCTGGTGAAAACTAGCTGGAATTCATAATGTAACTGAAGACTCCGTTGTGTCTCCTACTCTCAGTGACACAAATTGCAAGCATAGCAATCCTGCCCAAGAAGAGTTAACCAGCCCTGTAAAGCCAAACCTACAAGTAATGGTCAACAGCAAATCATGACAGAGATTGGCTGGCAACCACTTTAAATTAAGAGTGGTGCATACTACATTGTTATTGCTTACTTCTATTTGGTGATAGATTTTTTGAGTGTAGGAACTGTATTTGACTTAGTGTTGAATCTCTGGAGCTTGAAAGTATGGGATGCATAGTTGATATTTGGGAAAAAATATGAAATGAATTAGGAACTAGGGTGAAGAGTGAGGAGGGAAGCCAAAAAGGGATGTATGAGGATCTCAAAATTGAACTGAATTTGTTTTCCAGATTTGCCTAGAAGCCTTCTTGGCTTTTCCTATGAGCCATAGATGGTTTACTTCATCTAAAAGGGCTTATTAGATACCAATGAGAGTCTTTTTTTTTTTTTTTTAAAGATTTTATTTATTTATTTGATAGAGAGAGATCAGGTAGGTAGAGAGACAGGCAAAGAGAGAGGGGGAAGTAGGCTCCCTGCTGAGCAGAGAGCCCGACATGGGGCTCAATCCCAGGACCCTGAGATCATGACCTGAGCCAAGGGCAAGGCTTTAACCCACTGAGCCACCCAGGTACCCCTACCCAAAGAGCGTCTTAATTTTAGTTTCAAACTGTAGACTTGTCTTTCCATTGACAGCATGTATCTTAACAATAATATAGCAATTTTGTAGATTCTTTGCAGTCTTAGAATTAAGACTTAAGGGCCAATATATGAGATCTCCAGACAAAATATATTTTCTGTCACCTCAAATGCACCAAATCAAATATGACAGTTGTCTTCAGGGAATCTTTGACATTCAGGTCCATCTATTTTATAGAGTGTATGTAATGTAGTCCTTTTATAAAATTGCCTGTTTAAGTCACCTGAATTAAGTGAAAACAGCAAACAGAAGAGTTTTAATGGCAGAGATAAAGTAACTAAATTGCAAAACCAAGAATGAGTGCAAGTTAATGGGTTCACATTAGGAAAGGCTTAGGAGGGCCCATTGGAACAGGCAACTGCAAAAATACAAAGTAGGATTTTGTTAAGAATCTTCTCCATAAGGATTAAGGATTAGTGCTTTGAAAATATAGCATACAGAAAAATAGCATTAGGAACTCGAAAAAAAAAAACAACAACAACACATTTTCTAAAGCAGCCATTCTCACCCAGAGTGCAAAAGACTTCTTTCTGCTGGAGTGGCTTTTAGCATTGCCTGGTGCCAGGCTGCTGCGGCATGGGCAGGCAGCTCCACACAGCTCCTTTCCTCTGGGAGTACCGGCAGGTTGGAGCTTGCAAAGCATGTCTGCACAGGTGACCAGAAAACTCAGGTTCTGAGGTCTAAATAAGGAGATTGATTCTGACCAAGATTCCTTCTTAGTCAATCCTTGATGACTCCAGAGTTGGTAACCCTGTTGGTTTCATTATGGGATTTAAAATGTATTGAAGAAAATGTTAGTAGGACTGCATGACTGACTATACACATTATACCACAAGATAAGGTCAGTTTTACTCACGCTTGATCGTTGTCAGGCCCATATAATACCACTAGTTAGACTTCTTCGGCCCTCCTGGAATTTCAGTGAGCAATTCTAGACTTCCAAGAAACCTTTTTTTATAAAGGTACTTTTTATTAATAGCAAGGATACGATAATAAAAGCAGTTTGACTGTCACCTCTTGATGGCAAAGGTACAACATTTTTAGACAGTAAATAAACAGAAGGTTGTTTTAAGGAGCAGTAAATCTAGGCAAGGAGACAGTCTGGAGATAAATGCAAGAGCAGGAGGGATGGTAGAAAGGGAAGAGAACATCCTCCTGGATGGGATATCCTCTAGCCCTGTGACTCCAAGCATAGTTTGTGGGCCAGGGACATCTGCCACTTCTGGCAGAACCTAGGTCACCCCTATCCCTGACAGACTTAATCAGAATCTCACTGTTAAAAGGATCCCCAAGGTGATTTATATGCATAGTGAGATTTGAGAGCTCAGTGCTAGGAGTCCTGAAAGTCTGGGTTCTGTGTATTTCTACAATTGCTAGGGCTCTCCAACTTTTGTATTTATGAGAAGAACCTGGGGAAGTTGATAGAAAGGCAAGTGCAGGGCCCAGATCAAAGAGGTTCTGACTCTGTAGGCTTGTGTGGTACCTGGAAATCTGCATTTCTAACAAATTTCCCAAGGATTCCAGCACAAGTGGTCACTGGACCACACTTCCAGTCACCTCTGTCACTGATATGAAGATCTGGCAATGGAAGGCTTCGCTTACTGAATAAAATCTATTGAGGTGTATGGGAAGGGAAGGAAAAATATAATAAGGTAAAAACAGAGAGGGAGGCAAACCAAAGAGATTCTTTACTAAAGGGAACAAATTGAAGGTTGCTGGAGGGGAGGTGGATGGGAGGATGAGGTAACTGGGTGATGGCCATTAAGGAGGGCACTTGATGTAATGAGCACTGGGTGTTACATACAACTGATGAATCACTAAACTCTACCTCTGAAACTAATAATACACTATATGTTAATTAATTGAATTAAAAAAAATCTGTTGAAACAGTGGATCACAAAGGTTTCCTCCTTGGGACTAGTGGAAGGGAGTTCCCTGCTGGAGGCAAGGCTGATTGTAGGACCCAAGCCCTCATCTTCCTAGCTTTATCATGCTGAGTGCCTTGCTTTTTCCCCAAAACTCAGTGTGTACTTCACCGCTTCAGTCTTTGCTAAGCCCTTTTTCTCTGCAGGGGTTTTAGAATCTGAAAGGCTGTGTTTGGATTCTAGCTTTAGGCGTGTACTAGTTTGGTGACCTCAGGCAAGTGATTCATGATATCTCACATTCTGTGTCCTCTGTGTATAAGGGGTAATGTAGTACTTGTCTTCTGGAGTTATTGTGACAATTACAAGAGAAATGGCCTGTGTAAAATACATAGCACAGTGGACAGAATTTAGCAGACATTTAGTACATTGTCAAAACTACTCTTGTTACTTTTTTTTTTTTTATTAGAACACTCCCTTTTCTCTTCCAAGACTTAGTTACTCTATGTAGCTTTCCTTTGAGCA
Source organism: Procyon lotor (assembly GCA_028646535.1). Classification (NCBI taxonomy): domain Eukaryota; kingdom Metazoa; phylum Chordata; class Mammalia; order Carnivora; family Procyonidae; genus Procyon; species Procyon lotor. The sequence goes on along the minus strand of JAQQSY010000295.1, from coordinate 11,751 downwards.
GTCTTCCTTACTGCCACCATGGATTGCTCACCCATCTGCACTCAAATACATACTTTAATACTTTTCTTTGCGTCCCTTTTTGGCATGTGTTTCTAATGTGTTCTGTCTCTCAAGTGAACTGTAAACTTATCGAAACAAACAAACAAATGACAACAAAAACAAACCCTGTCTTTTCCCCCTTTTGTGGTTTTAGTACATTAAACATAATTATAGTTAAGGCAGGGTGTTTGTTTATGTGTTTGGCACTGTTCTAAACACTTTTAATGTATTTACTAATTTAATCCTCAACACAACCCTATTAGGTAGGTAATGCCATTATTTCCATTTCTTAGATGGAAAACTGAAACACAGGGAGGTTAAGGAACTTGTCCAAGGGCACATGGCTAAGCAGTAAACCGGTAATTTGAACCAAGGCAGTCTGGTTCAAGGATTCAAACCTTAGCAGACCCTCCTGGTGAATGCTCCATTGAATTGTATTGCGTTGTGAATGCATCAACTTTAGGTGAGGTCCTTCCTCTTCAGAAAATGGGGTTCTGAAGATGACAAAAGAGCAGGTTAAATCATTGTTCAGTTTCCTGATATATCTTATTAAATTGAAACAATACTAAAACAAATCACAGATATAAAATATTTAGTGTGTTTCTTCTGAAAGGAAATCTCAAATCTATTATGAAATTGCGATGACAAGCGTTTAGCTTATTTCAAAGAGCAAGATTTTAGAATAGCAAGAGTAAAGACTTCCTGACATTCCTTTTTTTAGGTTTATTGAAGTATCATTTACATATAATAAACTTGCTCATCTGAGTGTACAGTTCGAGAATTTTGGTAATTATGTATAGCTGCATAACCTCCAGCACGATCAAGAAACAGAAAAATTCCATCACCCTAGAAAGTACCCATGTGCCCCTTGCAGTTAATCGTCAACTCTGACCCCTGGCTTCAGGCAACCATCAATCAGCTTTTTGCCACTATAGTATTATCTTTTCCAGAGTGTCATATAAGTGGAATTATATAATATGGTAGTCTTTTATGTCTGGATTGTTTTACTGAGAATAAAGGTTTTGAAATTTATCTGTGTTGTTGTTAGAGTTTTATTTTTATTTAATTTAAAAAAATGAAGTGTAATTAACATTGGGTTATATTAATTTCAGGTGTATAACATAATGATCCCAAAATTCTATACATTACCCATTGCTCATTTTGATAATTGTACTTTTAATCCCCTTTATCTATTTTACCCATCTTTCAACCCACCTTCTCTCTGGCAGCTACCAGTTTGTTCTATGTATTTAAGAGTCTGGTTTTTTGTCTCATTTACTGTGTGTTCATTTGTTTTGTTTTGTAAATTTCACACATGAGTGAAATCCTATGGTATTTGTCTTTTTCCAATTGACGTATTTCATCTAACATTATACCCTTTAGGTCCATCCATGTTTTATGGCTGAGTACTTTCCATTTGTATATGTATACATTTCCCCGATGATAAGTGATGTTGAGCATCTTTTCCTGTGTCTGTCGGCCATCTGTATGTCTTCTATGGAAAAATGTCTATTTAGGCCCTCTGTCCATTTTTTAGTAGGATTATTATTATTATTATTATTATTATTTTTGGTGTTGAGATGTGTAAGTTCTTTATATCTTTAGGATATTAACCCCTTATTGGATATATCATTTAAAAATATTTTCTTCCTTGGGGCGCCTGGGTGGCTCAGCAGGTTAAAGCCTCTGCCTTCGGCTCAGGTCATGATCTCAGGGTCCTGGGATAGAGTCCCGCATCAGGCTCTCTGCTTAGCACAGAGCCTGCTTGCCCCTCTCTCTCTGCCTGCCTCTCTGCATACTTGTGATCTCTGTCCTCTCTATCGAATAAATAAATAAAATCTCAAAAAAAAAAAATATTGTCTTCCATTCAGTAGATTGCCTTGTTTTGTTGGTGGTTTTCTTTGCTGAGCAAAAGTTTTTATTTTTGTGTAGTGTGTGTTGTTTTTAATCAGTAGTTTTTCTTATTGATAAGTAGTATTACATATTGTAGAAATACCATGATTCATTTATCCATTTACTAGTTGATGGGCATTTGTATTATTCTTAGTTTTTTTTGTTATTATGAATAATGCTGCTGTGAAAGTCTTTGTGTGAAAATATGCCTTCATTTCTCTTGGGTAAATACCTAGGAATGATTTTGTTGGGCATGGTAAATCTGTGTTTAACTTTGTAAGATAACTGGCACATTGTACTAGAGTTCTGGTAGCTTCTATTTTTGACGACACTTGATATTATCAGTCTTTTAACTTTATTTTAGTGAATGTTTAGTCGTAGCTCATTGTGATTTTAACTTGCATTTTCTTTCTTTCTTTTTTTTTTTTTAAAGATTTTATTTATTTCTTTGACAGAAAGAGAGAGATCACAAGGAGGCAGAGAGGCAGGCAGAGAGAGAGAGGGGGAAGCCGGCTCCCCACTTAGCAGAGAGCCTGATGTAGGGCTCGATCCCAGGACCCTGGGATCATGACCTGAGCCGAAGGCAGAAGCTTTAACCCGCTGAGCCACCCAGGCACCCCAAACTTGCATTTTCTCGATGACTAATGGTGCTGACTATCTTTCCTGGACCTATTAGCCATTTGCATATCTTCTTCAGTCATTGTCTATCCAAATCTTGTTTAAGATTTAAAAAGATTGGGTTGTTTGTCTTTTATTTTAATCAGGGCGCCTGGGTGGCTCAGTGGTTAAGCCTCTGCCTTTGGCTCAGGTCATGATCTCAGGGTCCTGGGATCGAGCCCCACATCGGGCTCTCTGCTCAGTGGAGACCCTGCTTCCCCCTCTCTGTCTGCCTGCCCCTCTGCCTACTTGTGATCTCTCTCCTCTCTGTCAAATAAATAAATAGAATCTTAAAAAAAAAAAATTAGGTTGTCTTTTCCTTATTGAATTATATGTATGTCATCTAAAAAAAAAACTAATCTGAATATAAACTTTTTGTCAAAGGTAGTTGCAAATATTTTGTCACAGTCTGTGGCTTGTGTTTTCATTTTCCTAATTGTGTCTTTTGAAGAACAAAATTTTGGTTAATTTATTTTGTCTAGTTTTTCTTTTTGTGTGTGCTTTTTGTTTCTTGTGTAAGAAATCTTAAGCAAAGGTATTCTCCTAGAAGTTCAATAGTTTTTTACATTTAGGTCTACCTTATTTTGAGTTTCACATAGATATTTAAATCCTGCTTTTATTGGCATTCTGTCTTATTGCTGATGTGCCATGTAGCTCATCATGTAACCCTATCAGGTTACACGTGGCCATGTGGAAACTAGCGAAAGAGAGTGTGTGGGTGTGAGATTCAAGGAAACCTTTAAAGCTGATAGCTGTTCAATAAATAAGTTGTTTAATTTAGATTTGTGATTTTTTTGTGGGGTATGTAGAAATAATGAGAGGGAAATATTTCATAGTAGATACAGAGTTTGAGTAATTTTCTTTAATCTTTAAGCCTTAGTCAGATGGATATGTTCAAATCAAAGTGAACTAGAATAAGGTATGACTATAATGGCTATTAATGACTCCAAGTTTTGCTGAATCTTCTAAATGTGAAGCCAAGTGATATTATTTTTCTTGGTTTTTAATTTTCTGCCCATTTCCAGGAAGCATAGAGTTCTTATTTGGTGAAAATAAACACTTTGCTCATTGCTGCAAACCTGTCTGAAACAGGGAAAGATCAATCATGGGAAAAATTTTCAGCCTGATGTCTTTTTTCCTACCCTGCCTTTTGCCCATAACCACTCCCACATGCCCTGTTCCTAAGATAGTCTGAAGTTTCAAAATGCCAACAAAAAATTCTCTGTATTTAGGTTGTTTTGGATTGTTAATTATTGGTGGCAATGGATGAGTGTTCAGCACCTTGGAACTTTTGCAAAAGAAACTTAATAAGGATACGTTTGCTGTAGTTGGAAAAGTATTTGATGAACAGCTGACCTTTCAAATGTTTACATGAGTTGAATCTCTGAACTGCTAATGTTAGGAAGGTCCAAATTCTAATTCAGAGTCAGACACTGAATCCCTTTGTGGGGAAAGCTTTTAAATATCTTTAGCTTTTTTCATTTGTTTTTTAAAAAGAGGCTGACTTCACTTACTAATTAATTTGTTAATGCTTCTGGATGTTTTGAGAAAATGAAAAGCACTTCTTTAGGGCAGTGCCCTATTGTTCCCTATCATGATTATGGTTTGCCACTCACCTGAAGTAAGTGGGTAAGTCATGTGCCAAGTTTGCATTGTGGGAAGGAAGTGATTCTACAGATCCTTAACCATGAGTTGGAAAAAGGTGTTTCTTTCACGTGGAGCTTATGAATAAAGCTTCCACTGTTCTAAGGAAAAAGTGTAAAAGGAAGCCTAGTTGTCTGGATTAGGTCACTTATAAATTACCTTTAAAAATATTTACATAAATCTCCATAAATCTCCATTCTCTACAGCACATTTCATAAAAATTTCTTCTCAAGTAATTTCTTTTGAAAATTCATACGTTTGGTGTGTCCCCCCACCCCACCCCAATGTGTCTTGTATGTGGCCTGGTGTTTACATAGTGCTTAGTTGACTTAAAAAATCAATCCATTCATCTCAAAAAACTAGGGAGATAGGCTGAAGAAGAAAGTTGTGATGGAGGAATTGGGAAGGGCCTCCTTTCTATTGTGGCTTTTTTTTCTTTTCCTGTTGTACTATTTTAGCATGGTTTTTGCTTACATTCAGTTGCTTTGTTGCTTGAGTTCCTCTTCTAGATGAATTCCTGTGTCCCTCAGCAACTGCACCAGTCACTAAGGCTGTCTCACCCTAAGCTGTTCCAGAACTCTCCTTTTGTGGTTCTGACATTGCACAGGAAGCAGCAAGCCAGGGCATGTCCATATCTTCACTGGACAAGGTCATTTTGAAATTTTTCTAAAATCACTAATCATTTTGGTTGCACTTGAAGTATGAAGGGAATTTTCAGGAAATCACATGCTATAGATGTCATCTGATTTCCATGAAAAGAAGATAAGTGTCTTGTTGTTGTTGAAAACAGTAAAAAGAAGTCAAGGCATCTGTTGAGGTCTGATCATACCTTGAAGGTGTCTGGAATGGAGAACAGAGGTCATTTTTAGTGTTTAAAAACTGAAACAAAAGACAACAGTTTCCAGCAGAGTGTTAAAAACCAAACAGTCAAATAAATAACTCCCTCCCAAACAAAGTTTTCAGCACTTAAAATTTAGAGGTTTCACATAAAAATCTGGAATTCCAGCTGTTTTAAAAAATTGGGAGATCTGGTGTTTCTGGATCTTGCTTTCAGATTTGACAAAATTGATTAGATTGGAGCATCATCTACCCCTTGGAACATCTGAAGGCTCATATTACCAACTTGTTCCCTGAAAATATGATATGTAGGGTTTACATGCTCAGAATAAAGGTTCAAATATATCCTCTTAAGTCATTCTTTTCACTCTCTCTTAATAGTTCCTATCCTTTGAACAGGAAATACACAATGGAAAGCATGATAAGAGAATGAATGACTCTATCATGCTTTCTCATGTCTATTTCCTGTTCAAAGGAAAGGAGCTATAAAGACTGAAAAGAGCGTTTTAAGAGGATATATTTGGACCTTTATTCAGCTGTTTGTAGTCAGTACTTTACAAGATTATCCAAATAACTAAAATTTAAATATACTGATTCAAATATACTTACTTGGAGTTTTGTGAGGGGAAGATGTGTATGTGTTATGAACCATGTAGGCTTAAAAAGAAAAATTAAATATTTTTCAAAATGGTTTATCTGATATTTAGGGCCTTTTAAGCAAACACTTTGTTAGCATGACCACTTGACAGCAAAACAAACGAATCTCTGCTATAGTCTAGTGACTACCACCAGAATTATATTTATATCCAAGAAGAGGTAAAATAACAATCAGATACTGGTACCTCTTTACTGAAAAGTTTGGGTGAACTTCTGAGACCACATTTATTCTAAGATCTATTTTGTTTAGAATCCTGCCTTTTTCCACTAGACATAAATTGCTTCATAGATATTCATCCTTTCTTCCTAATAGTGTCCTGATTTTCTTCTCTGGTGTTATCTCTTTCCCATCTATTACAGTTGCAGGATCTGAAGGGTGGTGTAGTAAATCAAGCCACCTTGGATTCCCATTAGAGAAGCCTTTGGTTCTTACTCTTACTGGTAGGTATAGGCATGTGACTCAACTTGGAAAGCTGGATTGTTTTGGTTATTTGAATCTTGAGCAGAGTGGTACAAAGTCAAAAGTAACAGTTGAAGCTCAGGCATTCCAGGGATGTTGCTCAGATGGTCAGGTGGTTCCTTGTTTTGTTCCTATCCTGCTCCCAAGTCTGGTTTCTCTAGGCTCCCTCTTGGTTTCATGAGATTCCTCAATATTTTGTTTAATTTTCTTTTCTTTTTTTCTTGCATACGATCAGAGAGCTCTAACTGATATATCCAAACCCTTACTCTGTCTCCAGTTCCCTGCTATTGCGTTGGTCCATTCTCCACCATCTCTTTCCTGGAATACCAAAGTAGCCTTCTTGTGAATCAAAACAGATATATTTATATATATATATATATATCTGCTGAAACATTTATAAGTCAATTCATCACTTGTCTGCTCAAAACATTCAAGTGGCTTCCCAATTCACTCTGAGTTAAAGACAAAATCTTTACCATGTTTAGGAAGGTTCACCATGATCTGGCCTCTAATGCCTTTGTGACATCATCTCCTACTACTCTTACCCTCCTTGCTACTCTGGCCTCATTGCCGGTCCTCTAATGTTGGTCATAGTCTAGCCCCAAGCATTCTTTACTTGCCCTTCCTTCTACCTTGATTACTTTTTCTCCAGACAGCTGCTTTAGCTCATTCACTCACCTTGGGATTTTGCTCAAATATCACCTATGTAGTGAGACCTTCCCTGACCACTATATTTACAATGTAAAGACTCTCTCACCATTGGCATTTCCTACCCATTTCTCATCTTTTTTTTTAATTGAATTTTAATTAAATTTTAAATTTTAATTCCAGTATAACTATACATCCAGTATTGTTAACAGACAATATTAGTTTCAGGTATACAAAATGATTTAACTGTTGTATACATTACTCAGTGCTCATCATGATAATTGTACTCTTAATCCCTTAACCTATTTCACCCATCCTTCCTTCAACCCCCCACTCATCTCCTATCTGGTAATTATCAGCTTGTTCTATATACTTAAGAATCTGGTTTTTGTTCTCTCTCTCTTTTTTTTTTAAGATTTTTTTATTTATTTGACAGAGAGAAACACAGTGTGAGAGGGAACACAAGCAGAAGGAATGGTAGTGGGAGAAGCAGGCTTCCTGTTCAGCAGGGAGCCCGTTGTGGGGCTCCATCCCAGGACCCTGCGATCATGACCTGAACCGAAGGCAGACGCGTAACGACTGAGCCACCCAGGCGCCCCTTGTTTTCTCTTTTTTTGTTTTGTTTCTTAAATTCCACATATGAGTGAAATCATATGGTATTTGTCTTTCTCTGACTGACTTATTTCACTTGGCGTTATACTGTCTAGATCCATCTGTGTTGTTGCAAATGACAAGATTTCATTCTTCATATATATATATATATATATATATGAATGATATAAATATCCATTCATCAATGGATGGGACACTTGGGTTCTTTCCATGTTTCCATGTCTTGGCTATTATAAATAATGCTGCATTAAACATAGGGGTGCATATATATTTTCAAATTAGTGTTTTCATTTTCTTTGATTAAATATTCTTTGGCGGAATTACTGGATCATAAGGTAAGTATATTTTTAAGTTTTTTCAGGAACTTCCATTTTGTTTTCCATAGTGGCTACACTGACAGTGTATCATTCCCAGTGTAGCATACTTATATAACAATGCATAAGGCATCCTTTTTCTCTAAATCCTTGCCAATACTTATTATTTCTTGTCTTTTTGATTCTAGCTACTTTGACAGGTTTGTAAGGTGATATCTTATTGTAGTTTTGATTTGCATTTCACTGAGGAAAAGTGATGTGGAGCATCTTTTCCTATGTCTGTTGGCTATCTGTATGTTTTCTATAGAAAAATGTCTATTCAGGTCTTATTCCCAATTTTAATAGAATTATTTGGGGTTTTTTGGTGTTGAGTTATATAAGTTCCTTATATATTTTTAATATTAACCCCTTATCACATCAATCATTTGCAAATTTATTCTCTCATTTACTAGATTGCCTTGTCATTTTGTTGATGATTTCCTTCACTCTGCACAAGCTTTTTATATTGGTGTAGAACCAATAGTTTATTTTGGCTTTTGTTTGACTTGCCTCTAGGAGACATATCTATGAAAATGTTGCTACAACCAATGTTGTAAAATAACTGCCTATGCTCTCTTCTAGGAGTTTTATGGTTTCAGGTCTCAAATTCAGGTTCTTAATCCATTTTGAGTTAATTTTTGTGTATGGTTTTATTCTTTTGCACATAGCCGTCAGTTTTCCCAGTACCATTTGTTAAAGAGACTCTTTTTCCCATTGCATGTCCTTGCTTCCTTTGTCAAAGATTAATTGACCATATAATCATGAGTTTATTTCTGAGCTCTCTATACTGTTCTGTTGATCAACAGATCACATTCTGTTGATGTGTCTATTTTTTGCCAGTACCATACTATTTTGATTGCTCTAACTTTGTAGTATACCTTAAAATCTGGGATCATAATACCTCCAGCTTTGTTCTTCTTTCTCAAGATTGCTTTGGCTATTTGGGCTTTTTGGTGGTTCCATACAAATTTTAGGATTATTTGTTATAGTTCTGTGAAAAATGCTGTTAGTGTTTTAATGGAGATCACATTAAATCTGTAGGTGGCTTGGGATATATGACATTTTAATAATATTGGGTCTCTCAATCCATGAGCAAAGTACATCTTTCCATTTATTTGTGTCATCTTGAATCGCTTTCATCAGTGTTTTATAGTTTTTAGTTTTTCACCCCCTTGGATAAGTTTATGCTAGGTATTTTTTTATTTTTGGTGTAACTGTAATTGGGACTGTTTTCTTAATTTCTCCTGCTACTTTGTTATTAGTGTATAGAAATACAATGGATTTATAAATATTAATTTTGTATCTTATGATATGACTTTATCAAGTCATCAATATGACTTTATTGAATTCATTTATCAGTTTGAGTAGTTTTTTGGTGGAATCTTTAGGATTTTCTATATATTATTTCATGACATCTGCAAATACTGAAAGTTTTACTTCTTTCTTACCATTTTGGATGCCTTCATTTCTTTTTGTTTTTTTATTACTATGGCTAGCACTTCCAGTACGGTGTTGAGTACAAGTGGTAAGAATGGACATACTTGTCGTGTTAATGACCTTAAGGGAAAAGTTGTCAGTTTTTCTACATTGAATATGATGTTTGCTGTGGGTTTTGTGTATAAGGCCTTTATTATGTTGAGGTATGTTTCCTGTAACTCTGCTTTGTTGAGGGTTTTTATCATGAGTAGATGTTGTACTTTGTCAAATTTTTTTTTGCATCTATTGAAATGATTATATAGTTTTTATCATTTCTCCTATTGATGTGATATACCACAACATTGATTGATTTATGAATATTAAACCACTGTTGCATCCCAGGAATACATCCCATGTGATCTTGGAGAATGATTTTTTAAATGTATTGCTGGATTTAGTTTGCTGATATTTTTGTGGAGGATTTTTGCATCTAAGTTCATCAGAGATATTGGCCTGAAATTCACTTTTTTTGTAGTATTTTTTTTTTAAGATTTTATTTATTTGACAGAGAGAGAGATCACAAGTAGGCAGAGAGGCAGGCAGGGAGGGGGGGGGGAAGCAGGCTCCCTCTGAGCAGAGTGCCCGATGCAGGGCCTTGATCCCAGGACCCTGAGATCATGACCTGAGCCGAAGGCAGAGGCTTTAACCCACTGAGTCACCCAGGCACCCCTTTTTGTAGTATTTTTATTTGGTTTTGGTATCAAGGTAATGTTAGCCTCCTAGAATGAATTTGACCATTTTCCATCCTCTTTTTTCTTTTTGGAATGCTTTGAGAAGAATAGATATTAACTCTTCTTTAAATGTTTGGTAGAGTTTACCTGTGAAGCTCTCTGGTCCTGGACTTTTGTTTATTTTGAGTCTTTTGATTACTGATTTGATTTTATTGCTGGCAATTGGTCTGTTCAAATTCTCTATTTTTTCCTGTTTCAGTTTTAATAGGTTATATATTTCTAGGAGTTTACCCATTTCTTCTAGGTTGTCCTATTTGCTGGCCTTTAATTTTTCATAATATTCTCTGGTAATCTTTTGTATTTCTGTGGTGTCAGTTGTTATTTCTCCTCTTTCTTTTTAAATTTTGCTTATTTGAGTCTTCTCTTTTTTTTCTTTTTTTTTTTAATTAGGAATCTTTTTTATGAATCTGGCTAAAGGTTTATCAATTTTGTTGATTTTTTTCAAAGAATCTGCTCCCGGTTTCATTGATCTGTTCTATTGTTTGTTTGTTTGTTTAATTTCTATTTTGTTCATTTCTGCTCTAATCTTTATTTTTCCTTCCTTCTATTGGCTTTGGTATTTGCTTGTTCTTCTTTTTCTACCTCTTCAAGGTGTAAGGTGATGTTGTTTATTTGAGATTTTTCTTGTTTCTCGAGGTAGGCCTGTATTGCTATAAACTTCCCTTTTAGAATAGCTTTTGCTGCACCCCAAAGATTTTGGACTGTGCTTTTTCATTTTCATTTGTCTCTGGGTATTTTAATTTACTCTTTAATTTCTTTCTTGACCCATTCATTGTATAGTAGCATGTATTTGTGTTCTTTCTAGATTTTTTTCTTGTGGTTGATTTCTGGTTTCGTAATGTTGTGGTCAGAAAAGATGCGTGGTATGATTTTAATCTTTTTGAATTTGTTGAGACTTGTTTGTGGCCTGCCATGTGATCTATTCTGGAGAATGTTCCATGTTCACTTTCAAAGAATGTGTATTCTTCTGTTTTAGGATGGAATGTTCTGAGTATGTCTGTTCAATCCATCTGGTCCAATGTGTCATTCAAAACCACTGTTTCCTTGTTAATTGAATGTTTTGATGATCTATCTCCATTGATGTAAGTGGGTAGTAAAGTCTCCTACATATAGTATAATTGTATTTCTATAAATTATTTCCTTTATGTTTGTCATTAGCTGCTTTATGTATTTGGATGCTCCAATGTTGGTTGCTTAAATATTTATAATTATTATATCTTTTTGTTAAATTGCTTTTGTTTATGATCATATAGTGTCCTTCTTTGTCTGTTTTTACGGTCTTTGTTTTAAAGTCTACTTTGTTTCATATAAGCATTGCTACTCCAGCTTTCTTTTTACTTCCATTTCCATGATAAACGCTTTTCCATCTTTTCACTTTCAATCTATGTGTCTTTATGTCTTAAATGAGTCTTTTTTAGGCAGTATATAGATGAGTCTTGCTTTTTTACTCATTCCATCACCTTATATCTTTTGATTGGCATGTTTTGTCCATTTCCATTCAAAGTAATTATTGATAAGTATGTACTTATTACCATTATGTTGCTTGTTTTATGATTTTCTGTAATTATTTTGTTTGTTTCTTCTCTTGCTTTCCTCTCTCCCAGTTTGCTGGTTTTCCTTGGTGATATACTTAGATTCCTTGCTATTTATTTTTTATACATCTGTTACTGATTTTTTTTTAACTTATTTTAATTTTTATTAACATATAATGTATTATTTGCCCCAGGGTACATGTCTGTGAATC
>JAQQSY010000294.1:0-21099 GCA_028646535.1 Procyon lotor | reverse complement strand
TCTCTCTCTTCAGGATACAGAAGTGCACCCAGCTTTAAACTGTTTTCTATCATGACTTTTAATTAACAAATCCCCACCAAAACTTTCATGTTTAGGGAACCTAGAATTTTAATTCTGTAATTCTCTTGTGCAGATTGAGTTGCTTCTTGGTTTCTAAATATGCAGAACGCAATCTTTCAGCTTATGCCCGTCTGTTCTTTTGTACCATTATCCATCATTCAGGAATCTTTTGTCCTGATGTTTTACCTTTTCTATTCATTTTGATTTTGAAATTCATACCTTTTTCTCTATAAAATGTCTTACTTATTTTCAGGATGTACTGTCGATGAACATAAATATTCAGCCAAATATTGTAACTGATTTTGGTGAAATAAAGCAAACCGTAAGGTAATATACAATGTAAGGTGCATTGGCAATCCAAATTTAGTTGTGAATTATGAAATCTTCAATAATATCAAGAGATAGATTAGGAACTTGGAAGTCAATTATGTGAAAGTTACTTCTTTATCTCCAATGGGGAGAAAATGCTTTGGAATCCTTCCAAACTCCAACTGTTTTTGTTTTGTTTTGTTTTTAATTTTGAGACAATTCTAAAAATGTTGACTTTGGATAATGAAATGCAAATATCATTCAGTTATCCAAAAGACAGTTTAAAATGACACTGAAAAGAGACATTTGGTCTTTTTTTTTTTTTTTAAAGATTTTATTTATTAGAGAGAAACACAGCGAGAGAGGGAACACACGCAGAGGGAATGGTAGCGGGAGAAGCAGGCCTTCTGCAGAGCAGAGAGCCCGATGCGGGGCTCGATCTCAGGTCCCTGGGATCTGACCTGGGCCGAAGGCAGACGTTTAACGACTGAGCCACCCAGGTGCCCTGGTCTTTTTTTTTTCCCCAAAAATGTTTATTTTATCTTTTCAGTGTTACAAGATTTATTGTTCTTAAAATGTTTGGTATTTATACACAAACGGTGCAAAATGTAAATGCAAATTGGAATTATTTAGGATAATACATACATTTAATAGTTAAAATTGATATGGAAACTTAGGAACTAAGAATTTACTTTAGTAGAAATAAAAATAAATTGTTGTGAGGCAGTGATCTGCTAAGCCAAGTTTTATTATTATATTATGTGCACTATTGCACATTATTAATGTGTAGGCTTAGAAATGTTCTAAATTATAGCACATCATTTATAATTTTGATAGTACGCTGCATGAAATTTAAGAAAAATACTTTAATCTAACATACTATGTAACAGGTGGTAGATTATTTTCAGAATTGCTAGTAAACAGCTTATAGCAATACTCAAATTGATTCATTGAGTGCAAGGTAAATTTATTACGTTTGAAAGGCAAGACTTTATGCTTCAATCCTCTTTGGTATGGACTTATCAAACTTTATGAAATTCATTGAATTTTAAATGTATCATCCAAAGAGGTAGTTCATATTTCTAGATATCAGAAAAAATCAAATTAGGTTCTCAGCTAAATGTATTTCTCATGACTGAGTCTTACTGTGAATAACAAAAAAGGTGTATTTTTTGTTTCTAAATTAAGATATGTAATTTTTATGTCTGCTGTATAACTCCTTGAAGAATTCTCCACATGCAGTAATTTAATTAAACTTGAGAGTGACTGACTTTTAGCCCAGAGACTGCATCGGCTCTTATTGAATATGAGAATTCTTCCTCAGCTGGACATGTACGACTACACACACTCTCTGACCTTGGACATGTAAGCCTGCACTTAAGTTCTGACTTTTCATGACCCCCAAGTTCTTCATGATCCTATATAAGCCCTTCATTTAGCAGGTAGTAGAGAAATGTATTATTCTCCATGCTGCCTCCTGAGCTGTAGCACCCTATAAACAAAGTCTAACACATTTTGTGACCTTATAATAAATGTTCCTTTACACAGTGTGGTTCCAAGACATGGACTGAGAATAAGACTACCTTCATTCTGGATCAGGCTCTTAAATGAAGTTAGAGTATGCCAGAGGTTCCTCACATCTCCCTTTCTTGAAGATCTGAGTCTACTTTCATATTAGAATGCTTTTTGGATTTGATTACCCAGACTCTAGATTGTTTCAACTGATTTTAGCTGAAGTATCAGAACAGTTCTCTGTCTTGTGGAATACAGGAGTAAAGACATATTTTCTATTCAGTATTAAACCCTTAACGTTTAATAATGACTCTATAAAAACTTTTGTCTAAAGACCTTTAATATACTCTAAAACAACAAAAGAACTCAGTACACAGAAATTGGATCATAATTTTATAAACTTTTTTTCTAGTTAATAAATCTCATGGCTAAGGCTATGATTTTTTCTAGGATCTTGGGGCCATATATATGATTATTATATCTAGTTTTCTGGTTATAATCAATCTATTAGTTTTGCCTGTGTTCTTTCAGATGCTGTTTGTTTTGCAGATTTTAGAACTGTTTCTTTTTCTTTATTAGAGCTGCACATTTTTTAAAAAGTCAACATTTGTTTTCTCTTTCCTTTCAGTTGAGAAAATAAACTATATATTTGGACAGTTGTGTCAGAGGGGCTGTATTAAAACACCTCCACGCTTTTTTTAGTATCAGTATAAATACTTGAATTATCTTTCATTTGGGGGAGGCACCATCTTTTTTTTTTTTTAATATGGATTTAATGCTTTGTTCATCACTAAGGTAGTTTTAATTGAAGAATCTGTTTTCTTAAAAAAAAAATCTTGGTGAAAAGAGCCACTGTGTTTCTAAAGACAAATTGTAAATTTGGCTAATCTCCAGTCAGTCAACTACTGCATGACATCAGCAAAACAAGCAGCAGTCAGTTGACTATGAGTTACTAAAAACTTTCTTGAACCAGCCACCAAGAGAGAGCTTGGGAAGTTTTGAGAATGGTAGGGTATTGAAGTGTAGTAGAATATACCACATCCAAATATCCCACTTTGACTTGTTGAATACTTCGAGCTACAGACAATTGAGAAAAAGCAGATAAAAGAAAAGCTCTTTACCTTCTCCATATTAGTGTAAAAGCAGGACATAATTTATAAAGATACCTTTCCTCCCCTCTACCAGGAAGAACAAACACCTACAGACAACTTTAGAACCTTATCATTGGAGAGACAGCACAGGAAGAATGTATATAAGAAATCTTACTAACTGGACAAAGGCCAGTCCATTAGTTTCCCCCATATATTTATCTTTCCACAAGTTGCCATGATTGAAACCACAAATTATTTTCCTTTGTCTTTTCATTTACTTAAAACTTTATTATTCTTTTGCTGTGATGCTACATAAGCCCAAGTTTTAATTACCCTTTCGCGTTACTCATCCCTGAGTAATCCCATGGATATATGTGACGCATATGTTAATAAACTTTGGTGAGATTTTCTTTTGCTAATCTGTCTCTTGTCAGTGTAATTTACAGGACTCCACCAAAACAAAACAAAACAACGATACACACACACACACACACACACACACACACGCGTGCACACACACACTAGAAGGATAGAGGGAATTTTTTTTCCTCTCCTACAATATAATTATCAGTACCAATTCTCTAAAACAACTTCTCCAAAGTTGAAGCACTAGAACTCCAGAGTTTCACTCACAATGTGCTCTTTGTCTCTGCTCTTAAGGTTTCCTCTGTTATCCATCACTCTGTGGCTTCCTTAATATCATAAATCTTGACTTTTGTAAGTGAAATATTTGACATGGTTTAGTATTCTCCACTCCAATGCAAATGACTTCATAAACTATAACACATTACTATGTAATTTTAGATGTGAGAGCTATGACTAATCTCTATGGGCAGTAGCCATTTCCACACAGTAGAATTTTAATCTGCTAATTTTATTCTGGAAAATGATTAAATTTATCATTGTCTTATTGTCTCCAAACTTTACTTCTTAATTGATAACATACAACATTTTCTTGTCAGTTTGCTAACCTCATAGAATATAGAAAACTAAAAAAAAACAACCTAAAAAACAACTAAAAAAAATATAGAAAACTACTCCCTTCTTATATAATTCTGCACTCATGCAACAGCTTAAATCTTGCCACATTAATGGACATTCTGATGAAATAATACCTGGTGTCAGTCAGTTGGCTATTCATGTCAGTTGGCTATTCATGAGTCACTTGATGCAAACTGCTATTTTATAAACATTTGATAATCCATTTTGATTCTCTCTGTAAATGATTCTTACCTCAAACAGTGGAAGCTAAATAGTTATTGCTGACTACTGATAGATTAGAAAATCCAATGGTCTCCCAGATGTTAAATCAACATAAATGGCCCTCCTAAGAGCTCTTACTGGAACATGTCAAATTTCGAAAGGGTCAACATCTATAGTGAAAATAGACTTGCTTTTGGAGTGGTGAATGACTTTTGAGCCATAGAAGAAAAAGTTTTTAACTGCTAATGGAAATTCCAAAGCTCTCAAAAAGACATTTGGATTTAGGAATTGCTTTATGATATAACCCTTACTAATAGGATGGTTGTGATTAAGATAATTTACAAGTTTTTTTTTTTTGTTCTTCCTTTTTTATTTAGTCACAGCACATCAGTACAACAGAGGCCAAGTCCAGTTCAGTGGAGGTCGTTTACATTACACCTGCTAAAAGAATAAAGCTGTAAAATGACGCTTTTTGAGCCTGAACCAAATTAAACCCAAAGAAGACCGGAAAGCCCTTTTGAATATCTAGACAATCACATGTCCATGCACCGAGAAGGAAAACACAACACTAACATTTCCAGTTGAAAGAAAACCTAGCAGTTCCGGGAAGAAGTGGGTTATGCATTTAACGGGTTCCACTGGACTGTTGCACTGACAGCTTGCACCCCGAAATCACTTACCTGTCTCAACACTTGTCAATTTGAGATCCTGTGAGACTGGAACTTCATTGCATTGCTTAGGGCTGGTAAATGCAGGCATATTCTATGCAATTAGCTTCCGTTTCCTCCCCACCAACTCCAAATGGGGATCTGGCCTCCTAGTGGCCTCTCTCCTCCCTAAGCCACAACTGCCAAATCCTGGTAGTTGACAGCAGTAGGTCATGTGGACTCAGGGCCCCTGATGGTTTATGCACTCACCTGACTGCTGCAGGAGGCAGAGAATTAACTCATCTTCTTTCTTGGATACCAAGCAACAAACATTTGAAGCCAGAGGAAATGTTTTTGGCTAGCTACTATGCTAAACAGAGTACAGTAATTAAAAGCCTTCCATGCTCCATTTGGATTTGGGTAAATCCAAACCCATTTATCCCATTGATCTTGCCCAAGCTTTAATTGATAATTGAGCAATCTCAACAGTTGGAATAAGTTTACTGGTAACATTCAGAATGTTCTGAAAATTATAATTTCTAACACATCAGAACAACAGAATTTGATAATGTCTAAAGAGACCAAGTCACCTGATTTAGAATTTGGCAAAAATATTACATGCCATTATAGCAAACATTACTTGAAAACTAACCTAAATCAACAATGGTGGGAATGTAGAACATGAATATCTGAAGATATTCGTAGTACATTCTCCAGAGATGAAAATATAATACTAAAGGAAATCCATAAAGATAACACCTTATTTGGAAACAGGAATCTGAACTTCAAGGTTTGAGATTTCACATTTGGATATTATTCAGTTTTGTCCATCCAGAGATTTAAATATGAACAGAGATTGTAGGCTTATTATCTGAGACATAAATTTATATTTGAATCAAGGACGAAAATGTTACTCTTAACCCTGAGGGCTGTTAATCCCTCAAATGTTCTTCTGAGTTTGTCATTGGGACATTCATGAGATTAGGAGCCAGATTTATAATTCTTGAATTCAATGTTAATAGAACAACAAATTACCAAAGATGGACCATGTTAGGTGCCACTAGCAACTAACACTGCACTACAGTAAAATGACAAGATACTGATCACAGGGATCCATCATTATCTCAAATAATCATACATTAGCAAAATAAAGGAGGATTTTCAGCAACACTCTTCTGAGGTCAGTTTGCCTCAAACTATACTATACTGGAGGCAGGAAAAGTAAGTTTTATGGTTCAAAAAATGCCTCAAACTTTAGCACAAAGAAAACTTAGAATTTTACAAACCCTGGAAAAAAAAACTAACATGGGAGATATTTGAAATGAGGGAAGCAGTTGTTCAAAATAGTGCATCTGCTAGCATCTCAAGGAAATAGCTACACAGTATTATAAGGAGGCTGTCACACTTTTGTTCCTGCAGATTTAACAGAACTCTGTAACTTCATCACAAAAGTAAAAGATACTGCAGAGAAACCAAAGCTTGAGATTTGATGAATACTTTATTCTCTGTATCTTCATTGTCTGGTGGTAGATGGGATTATCTTCTTGATCAAATTCAGGAAATGCCAGTGTTTCTTTCAGAGCACATTTCAGAGTTTGATAACAATTCACCTCATTGTTCTTACCATATTTACAGTATACCTTCTCCAAAGGTTTAGGTGCCATTGCAGTCTGACTATAAAACAGACACAAAAGGATAAAAGAATGCTAATTATAACCATTGCAGAAATAGCCTCCCAAACTATCATAGGGTTGGCCTAAAGAATTTCCTTAAAGATCTGTAAATGTGGGACTCATGGAAAAAAATGGTCATATGTGATGGTCAAAGCACCTAGAAAATTTCCTATGAAAAGTAAAATTTGGGGGCACCTGGGTGACTCAGTGGTTTAAAGCCTCTCCCTTCTGCTCAGGTCATGATCTCAGGATCCTGGGATCGAGCCCCGCATCAGGCTCTCTGCTCAGTGGGGAGCCTGCTTCCCCCTCTCTCTCTGCCTGCCTCTCTGCTTACTTGTGATCTCTCTCTCTGTCAAATAAATAAATAAAGTCTTAAAAAAAAGAAAGAAATTTAGATTTTAAAGGAGATTCCGGTGGGACCTCAGAAAGAAAAAAAGAGAGCTGTGGAGTAATCTATCGTCTCAGAGAATACATATATTGTAATGAACAGTATGTTGTAAGAAATAGGCATGTTAAAGTTTCTTTCAGTGAGATCTCAAATGGAAATGTGAAAAAAGTGATTGGAAACTGAAAGAAAGATGGTCTTCATTATGAAGTGATATGGGAGCCCCATATGGTGTGGTACCAAAACTCTTTTGTAAAGTGTTAATGCAGGGTACTATTAGAAGAATATAAAAAAATGCAAGGATTGATAAGATTGTGGTTAAAACTGGAATATTTATGTAAAGAAGGCTTTATTTAAAGAAGATTTTTTTTTTTTACTTAAATGTTTTGCGGGGATGAATATTTGTCATACTAGGGAATACTTCCCCTACCCAGTATTGTAAAACCAAAACTTGTTGATAGAGTTCTAGTGGGGACTATAGTTAGATGCATAAGTATTAACAGGGTTAAGGTGAAAATCTGTAGGATAATTTTTATGTTTGAACAGACCTTATATGAAGTGATTGTATCTTTTTGGCCTGAGTACATTATGGGGGTGGCCACTGTATTTGATTGGGTAACATTTCCTCTACCTGGTACTGTAAGACAGAAGGCATTTTAATTCACCTATCAAGCAGTATTAATTGGACTTGCTAAATAGGAACAAATAAAACTGCCTGAGTCCACAGTGTAGAACAGAAGCAGAAGTGCCAGTATGGACAAATTCTCTGTGTGATAGTCCTATGTATACAGGGAAGTTTATGACAAAAGCCTGTGAGTGCTTCTCATTAACAACTACTGGGACTTTGGACTACAGGATTTCCATTTGAGGGGAATTACTAGCTTGCTGTTAGACATTTATTGAAACTACCTTCATAACTGAAGGATATAAGATAATCTTAAAATCTAAAATACCTGTGATGTTTTAAGTAATTTAGGGAAAAAAAAAAAACTATCAGATGGCAATGCCCAAAAGAAGTCCATAATAAAATGGAAATGGTTTATACAGGTTCCAACTGTTTGAGAATTGCAAGAGGGTATTCACAAGCAGGGAGCCTTTTTTCCCTGGGACTGACTTTGGAGCTGAATAAGGAGCTACTGAATTTTATCATAACTTAGTGCCCTCTGAACAGCTCTCGATTGACTGACAAAGACTTGGTTTGTGGATGGCAGTTACACTACATTATAGGTAAATGCTGTAATGTAACATTACAGGATGGCAGTTACCATTACAGGTAAATGGACAACATCCTGTTTGGAAGGATGTCACTCTTATCAAAGAAGGAAAAGGAAATCAGCGTGGTGGGCTGAATTGCATGCTCTTATCCTAGCAGTGATGGATGGATTGAACAGTAGTAAAATATCTTATATTTGGGTTTTTACTGACTTATGGGCAGTGGCCAATGGCCTGTCCATATGTCAGGCAGAGGGAAATGGAAGCTTGGCCTTGGACTCCCTTCCAGGTCCAGAAAGTGATTGGAATTGGCAAACCAATATCTTCATGTGCTCTTAAAGTAGCCACCTGGCTCCATGAAATGACTGGCATGGGAATATTGCAGCAATGTGGAGAAGAGCTGAAGCTAGACAGACTGCTCTTGTACTTTCTGTGGCACAAAATACCAAGAAGAAATGTTCTGGGGGCGCCTGAGTGGTTCAGTCATTTAAGTGTCTGCCTTCGGTTCAGGTCATGATCCAGGGTCCTGGGATTGAGCCCCATGTAGGGTTCTCTGCCCAGTGGGGAGTCTGCTTCCTGCTCTCCCTCTGTACTCTCCCTCTCTCTCTCTCATATAAATAATAAATAAATAAATAAATAAATAAATAAATAAATAAATAAATAAATGAAATATTTAGTAATAGAAGAAAAAGGAGAAGGAAAAAGGAGGAGGAGGAGGAGGAGGAAGGGGAGGCAGAGGGGGAAGAACTGTTCTGTCTTTCTGTAAGAAAAGACACAGACTGTAGGTGGATATGTGACACATTCCTTCATGGAAGGTCTTGATCATAACTGGCAAGTGAGACTGATGCTGGTGGCCCCGGGGGACTCCTAGTGACTGGAATAGACAGACTCTAGACTGGGCTTTGGTTACTTGGTAGTAGATGCAAATGTTCAGAGTACTACAAAAGAACTTAGAACTACAAGAGAACATATTGCACCAATTTGGATAATCAGTCATCATATATTCAAACCAAGGAATGCACTTTACAGCCCGTAATGTCCATCAACAGGCAAGGATATCTCCTCCTAAGAGTAATAGTTTGATAGAGAATTGGAATGTGTAATTGAAATATTGGTTATCTAAATCACGCTTTCATAAGAGTGTACTTACTACCCTGAATAAGAGGGACAGTCAGGGGGCGGTCACAAGTGGGTAGATTTTTCAGTTTTTGTGATAAAGGAGGAAGTGAAGGAGGAGCCAGTATTTTCACTCTCTTAATGATGTTTACCAAGGGAGTCAGGATGCTGGTATGAAGATTATACTTTTTTCCCACATTGCCTCAACTTTTTTTGTTGTTTTTTCCTACTTGATACAGAAGTCATAGGACCAGGGCTACAACTACTAGTACTGGAAGCAGGGATAATTTCTAAGCAAAAAACTAACTATATATTTTTAACTTCATGTCAGTATTCCTAAAGGCCTGGTGGAGTGAATCGTGATTTGACCCCATCTAACAAAAATGGAGTTAACAGTGAGTTCAGCATTATCACCTAGTAGTAAATATCAACCCACTAGTTCGGCACCTCTGTAATCTTACTTTATGTGAATGAGCATAGACTGAGGTGGGGGGTTATTGAGTAGATTAGTATCACTGCCTGCAATCCAGACCAGCAGAGTGGCTAAATGAAATGTCCTTTAAAAAGATGAGAAAGTTTGGGCATGAATGGAGAGGAGAAATAATAGTTGTGGACAAAGGAAGGAATAAATAGGTTATGCAGTGAGGGAAATCCAATATTACATTACATCTCCAAAGAGGCTCAGAGCAAGAGATAATATTATCCCTGAGATTAATTATATCAGATACCTCAAAGGGTAAAACCATATACTGCTGAAGCCATTTCTGCTTTTAGAACCTGATGAGATTAAATGGAAGCTTCAGTGACCTTGCCCTGAGAGACATTTTTGTACATTATGATATTGAACTGAATTAATTATTAGTGACTGAGATTCCAGTAATGTGCCAGTATCTTCTGACTGTTAGGATTGTTTGGCTGTAAGGAGTCCAAAACCAGGGTTATTTCCCGAGTGATGGGGTTCTAGGAACATATTTTGTTTAATATTTAGTCTTAGACCCTGATTCCAGTCTCAGAGCTCCTTCTTTTTTTTTTTTTTTTAAGATTTTTTATTTATTTATTTATTAGACAGAGAGAGAGATCACAAGTAGGCAGAGAGGCAGGCAGAAAGAGAGGGGGAAGCAGGCTCCCTGCCGACCAGAGAGCCCGACGTGGGACTCGATCCCAGGACCCTGAGATCATGACCTGAGCCGAAGGCAGAGGCTTTAACCCACTGAGCCACCCAGGTGCCCCCAGTCTCAGAGCTTCTTAAGTACTTGTACCTTCCTGAGTACAAGCGTTGCTAGGAATAGCTTTTATTCTAATTTTTGGTCCTTGACCCTAGTTTCTAACAGAATTCCTAAGTCCCTTGGTATTTCGTCATAATAGTGTCATTTGTTTTAAGGAGGTAACTCTTGGTAGACACCCAGATAGCTTCAGGACAGGGGCTAGTCACCACAAAGACCAAGCCATGATAAAAATCTTCAAACTTTCATCCCTACCCCTCATCCTCTAGAGAAGTTATTGGAGCTGGAAAGTGATCAAAACCAGTCATGTCTCCATGATAAAAGCCTCTATAAAAATTCCAAACTACTGGGTATGGAGGGCTTCCGAGTTGGTGACCACATGCATGTACAGGGAGAGTGTATAGTCCCTACTTCATGGAGATGGGTGCTTCTGCACTCAGGACCCTTTCAGAGGTTAAGACACGATAAATATTTCATTTGGTTGTGCCAGAAGGATGTGAATACAGGTTTCTAGTAGATAGATAACGATTTCTGGCACTATCATTTATGTTTATGCTATATTTAGATTGAACACAAAATTGCTTGGTTTGTAAGTTCTAGGTGGCAGAAACACTGACTAATGAGGAGATTTTTTTTCATTGTTATTCAGGTAATCATTTCACATTACCTACCCATTAATCTTTTAAAAAATTTCCAGCTTAAATGTATACAAATCAATTACTTTTTAAGTTTCCCAGTTAGAAACTTCAAATCAATTACTATAACTAGAAAGCTTTTCATCACAGCCAAAAGGAACCTAAAAAGAAATACAGACCACATGTAATGTCATGTTTTGGATGGGATTCTGGAATAGAAACAAGGATATTAGGCAAAAAATATGAAAGTCTGAATAAAGTATAGATTTAGTCCAGAATAATGTATCAGTATTTGCTCATTAATAAGACAACTTCCATACAAATGTAAGATGTTAGCAATAGGGGAAACAGGATGTATGCTGTGTGATACACTCTATTCTAGTTGCAAATTATTTAGTAAATCTAAAACTATTCCAGAACTTAAAAGTTGATTAAAAAGAAAGAAAATCTGCAATCTTTCAAAGAGAAATGCTACATAAGATGAGTAAATACACTCAATTGCCTTGGAGTGTATTCTTAATAAATTTAATATTTTTGGAAAAATAAAGGAAAGTTGTTAAATGAATTATTTTAATTCATAGTATCACCAATATAAGGAAGATCTTCGTGTTTATTATATTTCCAAAAATATCCAAAATAAATTATTTAATTTGTGTTTTTATTTCATAGATTTGAATGCATAACCTTAAGGTAATTTTTAGCAAAAAAATTCTGACATCTGATAGGAACTATTTTTGCCTTGTTCATTTTCACAGGATATCTGTTCTTCCTTCTGGTAATTTCATTGTATAAGTTTCAATGATCAACATCAAGTATTAATATGGAACTATATTTCTTGACAGATGGCATTTAGATGCATAAAAAATCCATTCATCTCAGACTAGTTCTCACATTTGTAGTTTTCAGTAACTAATTCTGAATTTTTACCTTTGTTAAATAAAATATTTGTAATTTATAGAATTTAAATTAGTCATTGATCTCAAAAGACTCTCCTTCTACATTTAAATATTAATAGACTATAAGACTGGACTAGAAGGGGAAATAAAAGAAATATACTGGTTGACATAAATTATTTAAAAAACCATTAGAAACACTACTAGGAGAGAAAATCTAGAAGGATTAATAAGGTATCTTGTACAAGATCCATTTATCCAGTAACCAACAAATTACTTTAATTGAGTTCCTTAAGGAAAAAAGTTTTTATGAAAATGAAAGTGGTATCTAAATGTTAAGTTCTGTGTTTCATGCAGCTTTTTCTTAGCCTCTTACTGTGACTTCCTACACTGTTGAATTGTTTTCAGAAAGGAAAAGAGGAAACCTTTATCAAAATACTTCTCTGATAATTAGAATTTGTTTCCTTTATAACACAATAGACACTTTACTGCAGTCTTCTCAGATACCATTTTTCAGGATTTCTTTGTTTCTGCTCTTGTAAGAAGAGTTTTATTTCCTTCCATCATGTTTATCAATAAGGGAAAAACTTCACTTATATATCTCATGAAATGTGTTTCTTTTGCCTAATTCATTATTTTTTTGCAAAGATAAACTTTTGTCTTCTATAAAGCGTAGGGAGCTAAATATTTCCTTGTAAAAGCTAACACGAAATATAATTTACCATGGTTCATTTTTCTTTGAACTGCTCTGAAAGTAGTGTTTTGTGAATTATTAATATCAATCTAATTTTATAGCAGAAATATATTTCCACTTTAGTTACTTGTTTTTTATTCTTTCAGAGCTCAATGCTTTGTAACTTTTACCATTGTATATTCAATACTTAGAACTGTGTCATAAGGTAAATATTCAACAAGTATTTGTTGAATTTATGTAGCTTGTAGAAAAGTAGACATATCACTCTTTTAACTTTAGAATTCCTTCCAGATCCCAACCTCTTTCCTACATAATATTTGAGCTGGTAGGAAGGGAAAGGGGAGGAGGAATAAATTTGTAAATAAAATAAAATTGGGGGGGCACCTGGTGGCTCAGTGGGTTAAAGCCTCTGCCTTCAGCTCGTGTCATGATATCAGGGTCCTGGGATGGAGTCCCGCATCAGGCTTTCTGCTCAGCGGGGAGTCTGCTTCCCCCTCTTTCTCTGTCTGCCTCTCTGCCTACTTGTGATCTCTCTATCTCTATGTCAAATAAATAAATAAAATCTTAAAATATAAAATAAAATAAAATTGTAATCCCTCTTCATGTCAAATAAATAAATAAAATTTTAAAAAATAAAATATAAAATAAAATTAAAAATTAAATTAAATTAAAATAATATAAAA
Organism: Procyon lotor; assembly: GCA_028646535.1. NCBI lineage: Eukaryota > Metazoa > Chordata > Mammalia > Carnivora > Procyonidae > Procyon > Procyon lotor. Next base: position 7,763 of record JAQQSY010000294.1, on the reverse strand, counting down.
TTGGTATTCAGATGGTATGCTTAACCAACTATAAGGTTTCATTTTAAATAAAGGATGAGCTGAACTTAAATGTTCTAGCTAATAAAAAGTACTTGTATCTTTTCTAAGAGAAAGAGGAGAGAAAGGGAGAGACATATTGCTGGAAATATAAAACTTTGAACAAGAAATTGTTTTAAGCTCCTATTTTGTTCATAATGTGAATCCTCTTTCCTATTTCTCCTGCAATCTTAACTAGGGAATTTATTTAACTTTGTTAAACATACATATAACATTAATTTATATACTTATATATAAAAAGTATATATGTTATTTATATCATATATAAATTCATATATATGAATATATGTGTGTGTGTGTGTGTGTGTGTGTGTGTGTGTGTGTGTGTATATACACACATGCATATATATATTTCTGAGGATGCTTTAAAAGCTTACTCTTGGGGCACCTGGGTGGCTCAGTGGGTTAAAACCTCTGCCTTCAGCCCAGGTCATGATCTCAGGGTCCTGGGATTGAGCTCCACCCACATCTGGTTTTCTGCTCAGCAGGGAGCCTGCTTCCTCCCCTCTCTCTGCCTACTTGTCATCTCTCTTTCTCTGTCAAATAAATAAATAAAATCTTTAAAAAAAAACAGCTTAATCTTACTTAAATGTGAATATAAAGTGAGAGCATTGAATACTCAAGGAAAAATAAAATCACATCTTTCCTGTATTTGTTTTAATAATTTAAAAAGTAATAAAGTGAATTGCTAATAAGATTTAACAACATATTTGGAATAGGATGAATTTTAAAAATAGAAAATCACAATAAACAATTTGATATGAGCTCCAAGTTAGGGAGACTACATAGCAGTACCTGAAGGATCATTTGTCTAAGAACTATTTAACATAAGAGAATGTAAACTTTTGTAATCTTTAAAACTGAGTAGTTTTTTTTTTGTTTTTGTTTTTATTTTTGTTTTTATTTGACAGAGAGAGAGTGTACAAGCAGGGGGAGCAGCAGGGAGAGGGAGAAGCAGTCTTCCACAGAGAAGAAAGCCTGATGTGGGGCTCAATCCCAGGACCCTGAGATCATGACAGAGCTGAGGGCAGACACTTAACCCACTGAGCCACCTAGGTGCCCCTAATAGATCTTATTTTGTAGAGCAGTTTTAGGTTAAGGAGAAATGAATGGAAGGCTCAACGAATTCTCAGATACCTGTCCCCAACACCAGGTCTATAATATTAGAGAATGACCTATATAAGATCTAAATACAGAAAAAACATTTACTTCTTGCAGTCTCAATGATTAGATATCTTCAAGTAATATCTTAGCTATGTATAACTTCTTTTTTTTTTTTTTTTTTAAGATTTTTTTATTTATTTGACAGAGAGAAACACAGCGAGAGAGGGAACAGAAGCAGAGGGAATGGTAGCGGGAGAAGCAGGCTTCCTGCAGAGCAGAGAGCCCTATGCGGGGCTCGATCCCAAGCCCCTGGGATCTGACCTGGGCTGAAGGCAGACGCTTAACGACTGAGCCACCCAGGCGCCCCTATGTATAACTTTTTAAAATTGTTTTTGTCTGTATATTCTTCTCCACTACAATCTTCTCAAATTGGACTTCTCTAACTACTACTTGTATATAATAGCAAAGTATGCTTCTGATTTCAAAGTGCAAGGATCCTCTATTTCTTGACAATAGATTGAAGTTCCCTTTTTAGGCATTTCCATATACCTGAAGTTTAGATACGACCAATCTTCCTAACGTGTACAATAACTGATTTCCTATATATGTTTTTAGTATTTTCAAACAGTTAAGTGTTTGAATGTTGTGGAAAAATTGGTTGGGTTTAAATCTAGGTTTACTTTACAGATTAGGTCAAGCAAATTATTTACTCTCTATTGGTGTGAATGTATTCATCCATAAAATGAAGCTAATAAGATACAACGCCTTGATTAAGTAAGTTAATACCTCAAGAGCATGTAGACATGTGCCTAGGATATTTAATTCTGAAACCACTATTCTTTGTATACAGCTCATGTTTTTGGACAATAGCTATTTTTTTCTTAAAATAATAATCTAGAATAATTAGGTTTTGACCTTTTGCATTTTGTTTTATTTTTTAGGAGTATTTTTAAATTTTTTTAAAATTTATTTACTTGAGAGAGAGCAAGAGGAGGGGAAGAAGGAGCAGCAGACTCCCCGCTAACAGGGAGCCCCACATGGGGCTCAATCCTGGGACCCTGAGATCATGACCTGAGCCAAGGGTAGATGCTTAACCCACTGACCACCCGTGCACTCTGACCTTTTGTATTTTAATTGAGGCCATTAATGATGAATTTGAATGGGATGCATTTATTTTATTTATTTTTATTTTTTTTTATTTTTGTAAGTAGGCTTTGTGCCCAGCACGGGGCTCCAATGTGGAACTTGAGCTCAACCCTGAGATCAAGAGCTGAGCTGAGATGGAGTCTGACGTTTAACCTAGTGAGCACCTAGTGAGGCACCCAGGTGCCTCTGGGGATGCATTTAAACTCATATGATCACAGAATTATGTCTCTCCTTGAGAATAAATTTATACCAAAAAAAAGACATCAAGACTGACAAATAGTAATATTTTGAAAATTGTTTGACTGTTTTCAAGTAGAAATTATTTTAGCCGTTGTTTTTCTTCATATTTGTTTTTTTATCTTGCTTATTTTAAAGGACTATTCTCCTTTTTAAATTTTTTCTTCTTTTTTCAAAGAAATATTTGCTTTTGTGCCTTACTGAGTTCATTTAACAGTTATACAGTAATTCCCTTGGTGACTTATTTCTTTTAAAAAATTAAAGAGGTTTAAGAATTGGGTTAAGCTTGATACAGAAGTTAAAAACTACATGAGAAAGTGCCACCAATCTCAACTCATTTTGTTTTCTCTGTAATGTACACAGACTCAGTGAGAAATCTAAATTCACTAAACAATTCTAAAAAAGATATCAGTTGAGAAGTTATTTAGGCCAAAGAGCCATAACCTGTGGGTTAGGAAAGAGTGTCTTACTCAAGTTTTGGGTCAATAACATTTCCCAGATCATAAGATTAGCTTCAATAGAGACCTCATCCTCTGATTAAAAAAGGCTTCACTTCAGGAAAGGGTTGTGTTTTTATCTCCATTTACTTCAAATATTGGCTTTTAAAAATATTCTATTGAGACTTCTTCTTTAACATATGTATTATTCATAACTGAATTGTTTAATCAAAAATATTTAGAATTTTACAGTTATTTTTTATTGATTTCTACTTTAATTTCAATGTGGTCTGAGAATATACTTTGTATGATTTCTATTATTTTAAATTTATGTCTTAAGATGGAGAATGTGGTCTAACTTGTGTTTTAAGGCAAAGAATGTTCCATGATACCTTGAGAGAATGTATTTTTCGTCTTTGTTGAATGAAGTATTCTACAAATGTTAATTATATCAAGTTGATAAATAGGCCTACTCAGGTAAATTTTATCCTTACTGATATTCTGTCTGTGTGATCCATCCATAATTGAAAAATAGGTGTTGAAGTTTCTAATTGCAAAGTGTTTTTTTTATTTCTGCATGTAGTTCTCTTTTACTTCAAAAATTTTGATGCACCTTTGTTAAAATCATTTCGTGCTCCTCTTTATTCCTGATAATTTTCTTTGTTTTTCATCCTACTTCGTTTGAAACTAACATTATGTACTCCAGCTTTCTTTTAATTAGTGTTTAGGAGTATATCCTTCTTCCCTGTATTGTATGTAATCTCACTGAATTTTTATATTTAAAGCGAGTTTCTTACCTACAGTTTTAAAATATGTAAGTCAAGGAGATAAAAAATCAGCAGAGGGAATATAGTCAATAATTTTTAATAGTGTTGTATGGCAACAGATGGTATTTTAGTGAGTACTGTGTAATGTATAGAATTGTCAAATCACTATGTTGTGCACCTGAAACTAAGATAACATCGTATGTCATTGATACTTTACTAACTTTTGAAAATAAATAAAAATAAAGTGTGTCTCTTATAGAAAGAAAATAGTTTGTTCTTATTTTTATATAGTGAATTCATCTATCTTTTAACTGATGAATTTAGACCATTTACATTTAAAATGATTTAAATTATAGAAATAGATTAATATATACTATGTTTTCTATTGTATATATTTTTGTTTCTTCCCTCCTTCCCTTTTGCCTGTTATTTATTCAATTGTTTTAGTGGTTTCCCTAGAGTTTACAATACATGTGTATAACTAATCCTAGTCAATTTTTAATAACCCTATAGCACTTCTAATGCAGGGCAGATACTTTATAATGGAGGCTGCCTAATTCCTCTCTCTTGCTCATTAATGCTACTGCTTTATTCATTTCACTTAATCCACATTGCACTAATCCACACATGGTTCTTATAATTATAATTATGATTATTTTTTAAGTTATCTTTTAGGGGTGTCTGGGTGGCTCAGTTGGCTAAGCAACTGCCTTTGGCTCAGGTCATGATCCTGGAGTCCTGGGATCAAGTCCCACATGGGGCTCCCTGCTAGGCGGAGAGTCTGCTTCACCTTCTGATCTCTTCTCTCTCATGCTCTCTCTCAAATAAATAAATAAAATCTTTTAAAAAATAAAAACAATAAAGTCATCTTTTAGATAAGTTGCTCTTTTCTTTCTGTAGATTGGTGTTTCTGGCTCATACCACTTTCTCCTCCTTCCTGAAGAACTTTTAAAAGTATTTCTTATGGGGCAGGTCTGCTGACAATGAATTCGCACAGTTTTCGTCTGCAAAAGTCTTTTTTTCACCTTCACTTTAGAAGAATAATTTCTTTGGATATAGAATTTTAGTAATGGTAACAGTAAGGGTAATTTCCATTCCTTTTATACTTTAAATATTTCACTTCATTCTCTTATACCTGTGTGGTTTCTCATGATAAATCTGATGAAATTTCTTTTTTCTTCTTTTCTATATAGTTATATATAAATTACTATATGTAATCATACTGTATATAATCTTTCTATAATTAAATTTATTATTTATTTATTTATTTATTTATTTATTTTGGAACTAGAAGTTTGTACCTCTTAATCCCTTTTATCTATTTCACCCATCTCCCACCCACCTTCCCTCTAGTAACCACCAGTTTGTTCTCTGTATTTAAAAATGTGTTTCTTTGTCTCCTTTGTCTTTGTTTGTTCTTTTGTTGTATTTCTTAAATTCCATATATGAAGGAAATCATATGATATTTGTCATTCTCTGTCTGACTTACTTCACTTAACATTATACCCTCTAAGTCCATCCAAGTCTTCTGTAATTTCTAATTATTGTTCCTCTATAAGTAAGGAATTTATAGTAAGTTCCTTAAGTAATATACAAGAAAGGAACTTATATTAATAAGATGTCTTCACCTGATCTGAGCTTTTTTTTAGTATTTTTCTTTCTCTTTAGTTTTCTAAATTTTAGAGAACGGATGACTCTGCACATTTCCTGATATGGATCCTTCTTGGTATTCTCTGAGCTACCCATATCTGATGTTTGGTGGCTGGCATTAATTTTGGGAATTTCTAAGACATTATTATTTCAAATATTTCTTCTGTTTCACTCCTTACTTTCCTGGTATTCCAGTCATGCTTACATTATATTTTGAAATTATCCCTCAGTTTTCAGAATAGCAGTATTATGTTCTGTCATTTCTTTTTTTCTCTTTAAATTTCAGCCCTGGAAGTCTGTACTGACCAATCTTCAGGCTCACTGATTTTTTTCCTTAGCTGTGTCCAGTCTCCTGAGTCTATCAAAGGTATTCTTCATTTCCGTGACAATGTTTTCTTTTTTAACAATTGCATTTGATTATTTCTTAGAGTTTCCATCTCTATGCTTATATTATCCATCTATCCTTTCAAGTTACTTACTTTTTCACTAGATCCTTTAACATATTATGTTGCATTTCCTGTCTGCAAATTCTAACACTTGTGTCATTTCTGAGACTGATTTGGATGCGTACTTTATCTCTTTAGACTGTGCATTTTCTGGACTTTTAGCATGCCTTAAAACTCTTTGTCAAAGTCCAAACAGGAAATATTAGTTAGTGGACCACAAATGAAATGGAACTTTACTGTAAAATTATTTAATTAATTCAGTTAGGAGAGACAGGAAAGTTAGAGGAGGCTGAGTGGGAGAAATGCCCTTACCCAACGTGGGGAAAAGCTCTGGTACAATTATCTTCCAATGCACAGTAGGCATTTTATGGAGAGTGTTCTGTGTGCATTTCATAATGATCACACTTCCCCTCCATCTTCCAGAGCGCCAAGGTCCTCACCATGAGAACCTGGTAAAAGTCCTGAAAATAAAATCCAGAAGAAAAAAGAAAGTTTTGGATCTCCCTAATTATGCATATCAGGAGTTTCCCACTTTTATTGTAGTCTATACCCAGCCTTCAGCAATTTTTCAAAGTTTCCGTTTGAGAGTTTCTACCAGTTTGTGGCTTCAGTAGCTTTGGCTCTAGGTAATCAGGCCTCAGATGTGATCAGCTGGGTTCTCCTGCCTCTCCAGGTTTTTCAGTGGCAGATTTCTCTGCAACCTAAGTTCTCTGATGAAACCAAGAAAGTTGTTTTTCTTTCTGTTCAGTTTTTTTTTTTCTTGTTGTATGGATGAAAGTGACAACTTCCAACTTTTTCTTTTTTAAGATTTTATTTATTTATTTGACAGAGAGGAGAAAGATTACAAGTAGTCAGAGAGGCAGGCAGAGAGAAAGAGAGTGAAGCAGGCTCCCTGCTGAGCAGAGAGCCCAATGAGGGGTTCGATCCCGGGACCCTCAGATCATGACCTCAGCTGAAGGCAGAGGCTTTAACCTACCCAGCCACTCAAGTGCCCCCATCTTCCAACTTTTAAATGGCAGAGCTGAATCTATTCTTAAACTTTAGAATCTTTGTTGTTTTAATTTTCATATTTAGAACCTCAATCACCTAGATCTGCGTTACACAAAGTATAACTAAGTTTATTTTTAATAAATATATCCTATTGAACTACTGCTATACTACAATATACAGTATCCTTTGCCATAAATCAGGATTATTATATATGTATGAGTCTGTTTTGGCTTTTATTCTGATAGTCTACTGTGTTATTTATGGTAACTTTAAAATAAATCACAAGAGGGGTGCCTGGGCGATTCAGTGGGTTAGGGCCTCTGCCTTCGGCTTGGGTCATGATCTCAGGGTCCTGGGATAGAGCCCCATATTGGGTTCTCTGCTCAGCGGGGAACCTGCTTCCCCCTCTCTCCCTGCTTGCCTCTCTGCCTATTCGTGATCTCTCTCCTCACTGTCAAATAAATAAAAATCTTTAAAAAAAATAAATTACAAATGTCTAACAGACACATGAAAAAAATGTTCATCATCTTTAGCCATCAGGGAGATTCAAACCAAAACCACACTGAGATACCAACTTACACCAGTTAGAATGGCCAAAATCAACAGGACGGTAAACAACAAATGTTGGAGAGGGTGTGGAGAAAGGGGCACCCTCTTACACTGTTGGTGGGATTGCAAGCTGGTGCAGCCACTTTGGAAAACAGTGTGGAGATTCCTCAAGAAATCAAAAATAGAACTACCCTATGACTCTGCCATTGCACTACTGGGTATTTACCCCAAAGAAGCAGATGCAGTAAAAAGAAGGACCACATGTACCCCAATGTTCAGAGCAGCAATGGCCACAATTGCCAAACTGTGGAAAGAACCAAGATGCCCTTCAACAGATGAATGGATAAAGAAGATATGGTCCATATATACAATGGAATAAA
>JAQQSY010000293.1:0-21165 GCA_028646535.1 Procyon lotor | reverse complement strand
AGGACTTTCTAGATTTATGGCTCTATGTAACCACAGAGATCACACACCCATGAACCTGGTCCCAGTAGGGGGTAGGTTTTACAGAAAGGATATTGTAAGCATCAGCCTTGTGTGATTGTCTATTCCAAGAAATCAAGGAGCTGAACTGATGGGCTGAGGTCTCCCATCTGTGAAGTACAGGGAGCATGGGGAGACTAAGGAGCAGAGAGGCTTCCTTCCAAGATGTTATCAAGGGACTGGCAGTCTGCATGCTACTGTACCACCAGCCCATAAGTTTTGATTTCCTCATCTTATTTGACATTCACCTAGAGTTCTAACAAAAAAAAAAAAAAAAGAAAAAATAAAGGACGAGAAGACTGGTATAAACATTGAAAAAATAAAACTATCTCTTTTTCTTGTTAATAATATTGTATACTAGAAGACAGAAGATATTTTTCCAAAATCCAAGATAATTGATAAAATAATTTAGTACAGTGGTTGGGTATAATATAAACTTAACAAAAGCATACTTTCCCTGTGATGTTAGTCGTGATTCATTCAGGGAAATGGAACTACTAAGAGTATCACAGGAGGGGAAATTTATTACAGGAGCTAAATATTAATTCAGTGTGGGAAGAGCTTGCAAAGTAAAGGTCCCAAAAGGAGAGTCAAAAGAGCAGAGAAAAAGAACTAATTAGCACTGGTGCAGATAGTCAGATAGTCACTCACTTGCACACCTAGAAGATGGGTGTGTGTGGTCGCTTTTGTTGGTACTGTGAAGGAGGCTGGTGTAGAAGTTCCTAGAAGATTGTTTAGATGCTAACGAATGACCGCTGGCTCTTTATGGCCATTGCCTCTGTCAGCTCACAGTGGAGGCAGGTCACTGTCTGTCAGTAGGACCAGTGGCCAGGAGGGAGAGCTGGGGAAAAGAAATGCAAACTGGAAACTGCTTGTGTCTCTGTTTACAGCCTGATGACTGCTGCTTCATTTCCACCTCTGAATTTTCATGCAAAATCACTTGTGGCCAGCTCCAACCTGTAACAATTCAAGGAGGGTCGTTTTGGGAAACATGGTGCCCAGCAAAGCCAAGTCTAAAATAGAGCAATTGAGCTTAGTACCTCAAAAAGGAAATGGGATAAGTAGTCTACTCTTAATACCAAAATGTCAACACATTATTTAGTAGTAAATTTGACAAGAATGGCATAAGACCTGTGTGAAGGATGTTATAAAATCTAAGGATATTAAACAAGATTTGGTCTTGCTTTATAAGATTAATAGCATAAAATTATAAATTCTCCCAAACTTAATGTATATTTAATATATATACATTTGGCATCGCAATAGTTTTTTGTTTAATAAAATGATCTTTAAGTTTATGTATGAGAGTAAATCTTCAAGAATACCCAAAGGAGGGATAGTGAGAAGTGACTTGCCTTAGAGATTCAGAATATATTACTAAACAGAAAGCTTCTGCTCACAAATCATTATAAGAATATATAAAGTGGAAAACAGGGAAGGTTGAGAGAGACCAAAAGTTGATTCTGATATAGATGAGTATTTAATATATGACAATGGCAAGATTTCAATGTAAAAGAAAATAATGGATTATTTAATACCTGCATTATTTAGTAAATAAAAGCGATGTATTATTTAATAGACCAAAATTAGCTATCTACCAAGAAAAACTTAAAAATGGGGGTCTTTCTGACAAAAAAATTTCCAGTTGTTTTAGATATTTAAATGTATAAAATAGTATAAAAATCTTATAAGAAAAATTTAGAACACTGTGAATACTTTAGAGGCAAACTAAGGGTCCTAATTCTAATACTCAGAACCCATAAAAGAAAAGTGAAAAACAATTGAGTATATAGAATTTAAAAAAATCTTATTATGGCAGAGATATCATAAATGAATAAACCAACAATAAATTTGAAAAAAAAACTTGTAAAACAGAGGAAAAAGCAACTGTCTGTGCTATATAAAAGACTCAAAAATTGATAAGAAGGGTATAAATGATAGAAAAGTATCAGTCAATATGAAGAAAATATAGCAGTGAATATCTGCATGGTCGATTATATATGAAAAAATGCACCAACACATTAGTAGTCAGGAAAAGATAACATAATAAATTTCACTTTTTACTCTTTAGATTGGTAAATATTAAAATGAACAAAATCGGTTGCCACATGGGGGTGGGAAAAGTGGCATGCTGATAAAATGCTAAAGGAAATATGAAAACAATCCCCCAACTTCTATAAAAAATCATGTATAACCATCTATACCCAGTAATCTCTTTCCTGATAATCTATTCTGTATAAAGAAAACTTTAGTTCCACAAGGGTTAGTTACAAGGTTATTTATATCAACATTACTCAGGGTAGGAAAAAAATCCGTAAGTAAGTTTTTGTGCTTCCAAACCACTAAAAACAATGAATGAGAACTATGCCAGGGACTGTGAAAGATTTCTGTGAAATTACATGGAAAGAGCAACAGCTAAAATACTGTATATCATTTCATTTTTATGATATATTCCTGAAGCCTATGTATGGATACGTGTTTATATTTATTTGTACTTGGATATGTTATGTATAGGTGACTACATGAGCATAGAGAAAGACTTTCATAGGATACATTTTAGGTTGTTGATTTGGATTGCTTAGTGGGGAGGACTTAGGAGAGAAGTTATGTGGTGGGGTGGGGAACTGAAATTGAAGTAAAAAAGTAAAGTACAAATTAAAATGAATTAAAAGCAATGCATATGATCATATTTATTCATGTATGTAAAGTCAGGATTATATGACTATGTATATTAAAAAGTTTTAAACAAGGTTTGAGCCAAACCTTTGGCTGGTCCTAAGTGGATAGATTAACAGACATTAACTTTCTTTTCCCCCAAACTTCTGAGACCAAGAATTCGCCATGTTGGGAACTCTTAAAATGAAGATGAAAATGAACTCCCTGGGGATTTACAGTTTGGTTGCATTTCCCATTGAATTATTTAAAAGGGGGTGAATCATATCCTATTATATTTCTTCTTGAGGAATGTATAGAATCAGTGTTTGCAGGGCACTGATAAATAAGGCTTAGGACCTAGGAGGGTGCAAGAAAGTGTGAAATCAGAAACACAAAAGAGTTTCAGAGAAATGTCGTAAGTTTCATTAGAACAGATTGCATTTGAGATTCTGCTTTCCACATTTAATGATGGGACTTTAGAGGAAATGGCTGAAGGAAGTTAGAAGGTTTGGAGTGGGGGAAAGGACCTTCTGTGGTTGGGAGACAGGAAATCACAGGGATTTTTGCAGCTGAAGTTCAGAGTTTTGGGGCAATCACACTTTGAGAGAGAAGTGAGGTAAGCAGGAATGATAAAGGTCAATGCAGAGAAATAGAATAAGCTGACGAAAAATGCCCGTAGAAGCAAAAAATATCCCTCTTCATGGAGAAGCTGCCTAACCATGGCAGTGCAGTGGAATAGACAGAATGTCCAGGCAGAGAACAGACTGCTAGATTTGACAACTCAAGGAGGTAACCCTAACATTGGGCAGCAAACATTGAGGACTAATGTAGACACTTGTGGGAGTTCTCTCTTGATTAGAAGCAGAGAGAAGTTCAAGATGATGTGGGATTTGGGAATGGAAACAGTTTAAATCCACTGCAAGATATGTTTGTGAATCATTTGAAACATCATTATTATTACTTTAAGAAAAGAACAGTAGGGGCACCTGGGTGGCTCAGGGGGTTAAAGCCTCTGCCTTCGGCTCAGGTCATGATCTCAGGGTCCTGGGATCGAGCCCCGCATTGGGCTCTCTGCTCGGCAGGGAGCCTGCTTCCTCCTCTCTCTCTGCCTGCCTCTCTGCCTGCTTGTGATCTCTTTCTCTCTGTGTCAAATAAATAATCTTTAAAAAAAAAGAAAAAAAGAAAAGAACAGTAAAATTTATCTGCACCATGGAAATGTAAAACAGCTGCTCAGAGCTCCAGTGGAAACTGGTTCATGGTGAACATGTTGACCCTATGGGGCGTCTCTCTTAGGAGCCACTCACCTCCTCTTCACCGTACCTCTTAGTCCAGCTGCAGCCACAGTGACTTGTTCTGTATTGGTGTCCACCCAGCTGCATACAGGGGTCCCTGACAGCATGCATCTCAGGTTTGCCCAGTGCATGCCTTTGGCTGCCTGACCTACAGCTTCTGTTTCACAAGGATGCATGATATTCACAAAAACCCACTTAGTACTCACATGTGTGGAATCCTGAAGTGTGTCAGAGAGAGTGTGTGTGCATGTGTATGTGTGTGTGGTGTTGGGAGGGGGGTCCTTTGACCAGTGAATAAGGGCCAATGGATAAATGCCTCTTTTTCTTTGTCTCAGGCAGATGCTTGAGCAAAGCTGCATTTCATATGACTTTCATTTGGTTCTTTTAATTAGAGCACCATTTTTCCCCCATAGTAGCAGTGGCCAACTCTGTAGTGCTTTCTCATATTCCTCTCCCTTATTCCTGTTTCAATTCCCCTATCCTATCCTTACCCTATCCTGACACCTCCATCAAATTTCCTACTAAATTATTACATGCGATCCTTTGTCTCTGACTGTTTTCTGGAAGAACTCAAGTTAAGACAGCTTATGTTTAAAAAACAGAAAATATGGGAACTATGTGGTCGAATCAAGGAATAGGGTATAGAATGAATGATTTTATTTATTTATTTTTTTACTAGAAAATATGAATCTGTCTCTTTATTTCTTGCTTTTTAAAATAAGTTTAGGGGGTGCCTGGGTGGCTCAGTTGGCTAAGCAACTGCCTTCAGCTCAGGTCATCGTCCTGGAGTCCTGGGATCGCGTCCCGCATCGGGCTGCCTGCTCAGTGGGGAGTTTGCTTCTCCCTCAGACCCTCTCCTCTCTCATGCTCTCTGTCTCATTCTCTCTCAAATAAATAAATAAAATCTTTAAAAAATAAAATAAGTTTAGGTCTTCAGTTGCTTTAAAAGTGCCACTGATATGTTGATTTCCTTAGGTGAACAGCAGTAGAAGAACCAAGTGTTCTGTGATGGATCTTCAATTAATTGCAGAATATACAATGGAGGGTAAAAAAATTCAGCTACTTTGAATAAAATGCTCTTATAATTAAAAATCTGTTAGGAAGAACAGTCCTAATTTTCCTTTATGTGCCTTGAAAATTTGCCAGGAATTTAAAAGTCTTCCATCATTACACATGGCTCTGGACTTCAACAGTCCCTTAGCTCCCAGTTAATTTTATGTCCTAAGCCAAAATTACTTCTTTAGGCTTTCTTTTCTTTTTTATGTCACCTAATTTAGTAAGATTTTTGGAGATGGCTATTCTGATTATGCTTTTGTTATTTAATTATGTGATCTACTGTAACAATTATGCTATTCTGAAAGTAGCTTCAGAACAGGAAACTCTTTTTGAGACTGATCTGGGAGCTTTCCAGTTTTATGCCCATCTCCTTTGATCTCAAGGTTATCCAAAGAATCATGTAGTATTAATGGACATCAGAGGCAAGACCAGAACTTGAGCTTTCTCTCTTGGATTCAATTCAGAGAAATCATCCAATTACTACCTATATTTTCTCAGAGGTTATCTGCTAAGGATAACAGTTTCCCCAAGGGCAGCATCCTAAACTTTTGGGACTTCTTTGTATTTCTGGCTTTTCATTCTAGGCTTCATCTATTTGAACTTTCTTTAGAGGAAGAAGCTGTTTAGCAGATTTGCAGTGGGGTACACATTTGAATGTTAAACACTTTATTCTTGCAATTGAATTATACCTTTCATTTTGAGCCTGCGAGATTGAACAGAAATCTGGCAGAAATAAACTCTATCTATATAGTTCTGGTCCCAGTCACTCTTGGCACCATTAAAATGGACATTGGGAAAATTATAGCACTGTGACAAAGTCTATAAGCCCATGCATGTTAATGTCATATTGTCTGAGGCCAGATCCTGACTCTTCCACTTATTACCTAATTAGTCTGACAAGAGTTACTTAATTTCTCTAAACTTCTATGTCCACCTCTGTAAGTACAGGTAATAACTGCAACTATCTCATCAAATTGCAAGGCCCATAGGAAGCAAGCACTCAGTGATGACTGTTATTATTCATTATACCTGCTAATGTCAAGTGTAGTCAATTACATTAAATGCCCACAATATCTTGTGGGTTTCTTTATGGTGAATGTGAATTGTCTTTTAGATTTTTAGAATGGAAAGAAGCAAGGAAGAGCCAAAGATGCTTGGTGTTCAATTTAAAATCAATGCCTTTAATGAAGCATCACTTTGTGTTTGTTGCTGAGCTAAAAAGCCTGTGTTCAAATCCTAGCCCTGCCACTTATTAGGCCTTGTGAGCATGTGGGCTACTTAACTTCTCTCTGCTTGTTTCCTCATTCTGAAATAAAAGATTATTATAGTGTCATCCTCATAGTTGTTATGAACGTTTAATTATTTTTTCTTCAAGGAGTGCACGGCCGGGCTGGCTTCATCGTTGTAGGACCTGTGCCACAATCAGAGCAATCCTAGGCCTGGGCATGTTATGCTTTTGCTGTCTTAAAATTCTTAATTTCTTATTATTCCTGATGGTTTTAAGCATGTGTCTGAGTGTGTTCTGTGCTGCGGCCACCACACATAACATTTGTGTTGCCTGTGAACATAGAATTCTGGTGGACCCAAATGTGGGGGGGTGCGAGGCCCGAAACAGCTACAAGGAAATGTCTTACATGTGTACCTGGATACATAGGGGGGCTGAGAGCCCCAAGAGACCACAGATCCTGCTTAAAACAAAACCTTCTTTGATGGCAGAAAGAAAGCAATGGCTATCAAGCAACACAATGACCCAAACCCCTTTTATATTTTCTTACTCATGTTCCTTCCTTGTATTAGCCAACCACTTATGCTAAAAATGACATTGAAGGACAGGGAAATAACTCATAGTTCTTTTTCCTGCCAGCCAGTCCTTACTCATTGTGAGCTGATGGTACACAGTGTTGGCAGAATGTGCATTTATCAAAATGTGTTATGAAAACAGCTGAATTTTTTTTTTGTGCAGTGTTTCTGGTATCCTAGCAAGAAGGAAATACAAATGCACAAATGCACGGTGACCTGTAAGAAATATGAGCCATGTAATTTTGGTTATTGGGTCTACAAGATAAGTGTTCTTTTGTTTTTTTAAGATTTTATTTATTTATTAGAGAGAGAGAGTAGGAGCAGGAGTTGGTGGGGAGGAGCAAAGGGAGAAGGAGAAGCAGGCTCCCTGCTTAGATGAGTGCTCTTATGTTTTCATTTAAAGCTGGCATTGCAAAATATGAAGATAGAGAATAAAATTCAGGCTAAATTTTTAAAAATAATTTTTCTTTACTTGGTGTGGCATCAACAAATGAAAGACACCATTACAAGTGAGAAGGGAGACCATGAAAGAAATGTTCTTTATAGTTTAATACCTTTTGCAGCACTTTTTTTCTTGATTTTTGAGCAAAGGTCTTTGCATTTTAATTTTGCACAGGTTCTTACAACTTATGTAGCTGGGGCTGTTGCCTGGTTATCATAAGTACTATGTATTTATATACATATATATATATGTATATGCATGTATGTATCTATATACATATCACAAAAGAGTTGGTGGTAGTTCTAGATTTTTGTATTGGAATATTGTATTCTTAAAAGGAAAACCTAGAATGTCTATCCCTGAAGAAAATAACTCAAACAAGGAAAGATGGTATACTGTTTCTGAACCTGTCCCCATGACTTTTACATTCTTCATGGGGTTGATACACCCAGTACTCCTAGCTTGGAAGTTTTTCTATTCTCCAGATGATCCCAAGTAGCCAGATGGACGAGGTCCATAGGACACACTTTGTTTCTTTCACCATCTCTTAGGCAATTTGCAGTGTTCCTCAAAAGAACTTTACAGCTTGCTAAACCCTTTCAAGTACATTATTTCACCTAAACCCCACAACCTTATCAAATTAGGCAGTGGAGAAGTTAAAAAATAATGTGTGTGGCTGGCTAGTTCCCAACAGCCCCTGGAGGGGCATCTCCTGCTGAGTTCATCGCCTCCTGGAGTCTGACCCCTCTGTCTTACAGATTCAGAAAACAGACAGTGTCAGTTTCTCAGAACTTTATTGGGCTTAGTCATGCTGATTCACATCAACTAAATCCACAGGAGAATAAAGTATAGAATACAGAATGCCAATGCGGTGATTTGTAGAGAGAATTGTAACTTTCCAGCACATCAGAACATTCTCTCCCTATAAAACCTCATTCTGGGAAGCTAGATTATCAGAAGGTAGCTTGTGAGCATGGAATCAGAAAAAGAAGAGTTGGCTGGATAACTCATTTGTTTAACCTTATCAGACTCCGATGGTCTGATAGATCTGTCTTGACAATAAGGAGAATTGGGTACGTTTGCATCATTTTATCTTCCTAGGACACTTTGTTCTCCAGTCAGTGCTGGAGGCTTACTGATAATTCAGGCCTTCCTTTCTGTCATACTCCTTGCTGACTGATTCATTTTCTGATGGACTCATTCTTTCTTGAGATACGTGATTTTTTATCAATATAGTAACAGCCAGATTCTTTTCCTTTCTGCTTCCAGCATAGGGAATACTTTCTCTTCTTTAAGGCACTTTTCATATAAAAGGGATTGCATATAACTTGTTCCAGTTTTAAGGTTTAAGTCTTAGATTTGAGGACTGTATTGTTCTCACCCCTGCCTTCAGGCAATACTGTCTTCATTTTACAAACAGAGAACGGTCTTAGGGAATTTTAATAACCTGGTCTGAGGAAAGAATCCACATGTTTACTTCTCTTCAGGGCTTGTTTGTGTGGATGCAAGTACAATGTTCTTCCTGCCGTGTTATACTGTACTGCATCTGCCTTCTTGAAATTTAAACACTTTAAAATATTAAGGCAGTGTCATATTGATTTTTCTACCAAATTCCATCACATGACCTACCAAATACCACGACCTTACATCTTAGCTTGCTTTCTGATTTCGTTTTCTCTTTTTCTCCGCTTTCTCCTCTTCAGCCACGTTCACATGTTCTGGCCTCAAGAGTGTTACAGGTGCTTTTCCTCAGCCTGGAATGCTCTTCCTTCAGGTATGCCCTTTGTTCTACTCCTCTTCATTGATAAGTCCACTCAAATTCAATTCCCTGTCTAAAATTATACCGCTCTCCCTGCCTATCCTAGTTTCATACTTTACCTTTCCTCATGACCCTAAACACTAAGTTATGATATCATACCTAAATTTTATGTATCTGTTTTTCATTTAACGTACCTGACTTCCCGACTGGAATATAAGGCTCAAAGGAGCTTCCTTTGTTTTATCTAGTGCTAGACCTCAGACTTTTGAATAACCTCTACCACTTCGAACTATTGTGGAATAAAAAAAGCGCACGTAGGGCACTTAGCATCAATCCTGGTCTTTACTGAGTGGATGATAAATATTACTTTGTTGGCTCATATCCATGCACTCATTGGTTCATTCAGGGAGCGTCTTTCTTTTGAGTGGTTACTCTGTGCACAGTGTAGGCATTCATCAAATATATGTTGAGTGAGGAGATGGATAAAAGAAAAATGAACTGCTATGGGTTTTGAAAGGAGGAAAAAGTCACTTCCAATTGGGCCGGATATCAGGAGAGATTCATAGAGAAGGTAGCATTTAAACCAGTTGTTGAAGGGTGAGTTTGATTTATTTCTGTGGGCCTAAGAATAAAAGGCACTCAATACACATTTTCCATGTGTTCCAAACTACTCCGCGGTTTTAACATCCTGGAAAGTAACCTCCATGAAAAAAGAGTTTATTTCTATCTAGTTCATCCTGATATACATAGTGTAGTATCTTGATATATCCAGTATATCTTTATATATATATACATTATATATAAAGAATAGATACAAACAAAAAGTGAAGTGTTACACAATTTACAAAAATGAGATTTTGATAAATATGACCCTAAAGACGCTAAGTGAAGAGGTAAGATAAAAATTAGGCTTATTTTGTAATTATATCTATGAGGTAATATTTGAGTTGTCAGTGAGATTCAAATATCATTTGTCAATTTAGAAGTCCTTTTGTCTCTGTAGGGGAAAGTTGGGGTGATTAATATGTATACAGTTTAGAATGAATTTCAGATTACTATAAAGTTTTATTATAGAATGTTGATGTTAGTACACTTCATAACCATTTTTTTTAAGAGTTCAAAAAAAAATCAATGGTTAAAAAGGCTCAGAAAGTTTAAATAGTTTCCCTAATGATGTGATGAGATCTTACTTGTCTTCTGAGGTTTTTAACTGGTTAAGGTCGGAACCATTGTAGTACCTGAGGATAATTATTAATCATGTATCTTTATGGAAGGAGATTCTCTCTTCAGAATACCTCAAATACTGTGTTCCTAAGCAATAGACACCAATGTTTTTTATATCTCCATTAGTCATAGATAGAAAATAACACTTAAGCATTTATTTATGTAATGACCCAAGTCACTCCACTAGTATGTGGCTGAAGAGGAACCAATAGTCAGGTATTATGAGTCTAAATATGATTCTTATTTCACCTCAGCACAGCAACCATAGCAAGGAAAGAAGGGTCTAGTTTTTCCCTGGGAGATTTTATTTCCTCCATACCTGGGCATGATGTATCAAAGGGCAAATTTATAGCCCTTTGCCTTGGGGATAACCAACTCCGATGACCATTTCACCACAGCTGCAAGGAGAAACTTTCCAATTCTAAATACTTCTTTATCAATTTACCTGGCAGGGCATGAAGTGAAATTGATGTCTGACTATTTTTTAGGTAATAATTTCCTTTTAGATTCTGTACTTTCAAAACAACATATAGAAATACTTGGTTTTAACACCATATTATAGCTAGCATGAAATGTTGATTAATTGTGCCTAATAAATTACAATTCATCAAACCTAGTTGGGTTAGAAACCATGATATGGTTAATTATTTACACAACTCAGCCAATGGTGTTGTATTAAGTAAAAAGGTATAGCAATAGAGTAATTGGATATCACCACATTCTATTTTCTTTCTCTTCAAGCTAGTGGTACTTATAAAAATATTATAAAACACACGAGATTTTGCTAGGCTTTTTAAAGATTGTAATTCCTTGAAATTCCAACCTGAGGTAGATTATATTTTTCAGGGTAGTTGTGTGTGCACAGTTTGTTTGACTTACAGATATGGTGCTGAAAACAAGGGATGGTCAACAAACTAGGGCAATTCTGTATGAGCTTTAAAAACCGGTGAAAGGGAGGACAAAAGAGGGCCAGGGCCGGATTAGATGATAACTTCAGAGCCTGAGAAGCAGTCAGAGAAGGGGAAAGTCAGGTGTTCTCCGTGGTATATCCTAACTATTTTGTATGGCAACCCCTTGAATATCCACAGTTTGCTTTTGGATGTTTCATCTTTGTTTTGATGTTTACAGATTAATTCAAGACGATGAAAGGTACGGTGAAACCCTATTACCCTCCATCTGTTTCTCGTTTTCATCTACTTATTCAACAAACTTTTTTTATGTGTTTATTCATACAAGGTGCTATAGATATGGGTTGGGGGAGGTGAAAAAGTCATTATTCTTCAATCCTGGTCTTTACTGAGTGGATGCACACTTATTAATTAATTATTTTATTATTTAAATTATTTATTTAAATACTATATTTAAATATTAATATTAAAATAGTATAATATTTGATTATTCAAATTAAATTATTTAAATATTTTATTAATTTATACATTAATTAGTTAATTATTCTTCAGTGGATTTTCTCTGTGATAATCCTCAGTGGTAACTCTCTGTGGTGGTAATTTTTATGTGTCAACCTGGCTAGGCCACAATACACAGGTATATGAAGAAAAACTGGTCTGAGTGTTCCTATGAACATTTTTTTAAAAGGTGAGATTAACATTTAAATTAGTAGACTTGGAGTAAAACAGTTTACCCTCCATAATGCGGTAATGTGGATGGGCCCACATCCAGACATTAATAGAAAACAGTTGACCTTCCCAAAGGAGAAGGAATTCTATCAGCAAACTGCCTTTGGACTTGATTTGCAACTCTTCATTGGGTCTCCAGCTTGCTGGTTTATTCTTCACATTTGGACTTGCCAGCCTCTACAATCATGTAAGCCATTCCCTTAAAAGAAATTATGTGTGTGCACTCTCTCTCTCTCTCTCTCGTTTTTTCTCTCTCTCTCTCTCTACATATATATGTATTTATATATATATATATATCTCCAATTGGAGAGCCCTAATACACTATCTATGGGACAGGTAGGAAACATCACTAATGAAGTGACAGCTTGTTTTAATTCCTCTCTTTAAGACAACTTTAATCTTGAGTTTAGATAACGCTTTACAAATTTATTAGGATTTATGAAATTCAAAGGACTTTCACATGAATTTTGTCATTCGTGGGTATTTTTTAAAGATTTTTTTTATTTATTTATTTGAGAGAGAGAGAGAAGAGAGCACAAGCAAGGGGAGTGGCAGAGGGACAAGGGGAAGCAGACCCTCCGCTGAGCAGGGAGCCCAACATGGGACTCAGGGATCATGACCTGAGCCAAAGTCAGATGCCTAAACAGCCACCCAGGCATCCACCATTTGTGGTTTATAAAACTTGTAATAGAAAATTAGGGCAGAGCACGATCAACCTCATTTTATAGATTTGAAGTATTGTCCAGAGTTTATCACTAATTCAAAGTTAGCTGTGAAGTGAGAGCACTTGCTTTAATGCTCACACTTTCTTTCTCATAGGGTAGTAATCCTTGCATGACGCGTTACTGCATCTTTGGTATATGAGAATGTTAAGTCGTGGTAGAAGCAATGTATGTATTAAGCAGTGTCGTATCAGGATAATGCATACTGAACAAAATTTACAACAGTTATAAAAAATTTTTTTAAAAATCTGTAATATAGGGGAGCAGCAGTTCAAGCTCAGAGAAAGGTGTATTTCTTCTCCCCCCCCCCCTTTTTTAAAAAAAGATTTTATTTATTTATTTGACAGAGAGAGAGAAATCACAAGTAGGCAGAGACGCAGGCAGAGAGAGAAGGGGAAGCAGGCTTCCCGTGGAGCAGAGAGCCTGACAGGACCCTGAGATCATGATCTGAGCTGAAGGCAGAGGCTTTAACCCACTGAGCCACCCAGGTGCCCCGAATGGTGTATTTCTAATACCCCAATGGGACAGCCTTGGGTACCTTCTTATATTGGTTTGAGCTGGAGAGCCAGTCCTTTTTTTTTCCTCCCCTAACTCTCAAACAGAGAGTGAAAAATAGTAATATTTTTAAAGTCTTGGAAATCAAGAATAATAAGCAATACTTAGATATATTTAGAGTACCAGGCTCTTTCGTTTTCCACACAGCTCAGCTGGGTGTTGATCTTTAAGAGCAGTTCGTAGCATGTTGGGTACACTTCTTCTAAGGCAGCCGTGTCTGAAAAAGTCACAAACTTGCCTTAGCTTGGTGAAAATCTGATATGAGACAATAAAATAAGAAAGACATAAATGTTTTAAACTCCATAGATTAAACTCCTATCCGAAGTTAATTTCCTCTAAACTATGGCTTCATATTCCTATTGCATTCTCTTATGGTGCTTTTTTAAAATGCCTTCCACTACAACCTTAACCTTGGCTTTGGCAGTAGGTTAAATACTAGGGATTTAATGCACAGCTAATTTTTCGAAGTCTGCCTCTTACCTACAGTCGTAGTAACGGCATTGAGTAGTGCATGGAAACAAAAATGTGAGTGAAATATTAGGCTTACAACTGGAGGTTTAAAAAAGTCATTGTCAATTATGTCTCAAGAAAACTGAAAAAAACCCAACTCTTTTTTGCTTTGTTTTTGATTGAAGAATTGAGGGATTATAAAGTAGCTAACATTTGGCGTAGACAAGGGTAGTGAGTTGATTCATATGTGCTGATTGGTTCGTAGCTGTCAGTGACTGGACCCAATCATCTCTGTCTGCCACATCCTGGCCCCGAGAGGATGGGGGTACAGAGGGGATGCTCAGGAAGTCATTCCTGCATGTGTGAATGGACACCGTATGTCTGTGCTCCTGCTGGGGCGTGCTCTTCACTTCACACACAGGATAAACTAGGCAGTAGGGACATATAAAGTTAGCCTGAGGAAGTCAAAATGGCTCCTGGTGATGTCCTGCTTGAAGTCTTAAAGTCCAGAGACAGTGGCAGACCCTAAAATACCTTCCTCTGGGCGTGTCCTTCATCAGCAAAACTGACAGGAATTCTTGGGTTAGGGCCCATTCAGATTTCCATGGTTGTTTGTTAGCAGCCTCCTATACCGGCCTTAAATAATGTTTTCTAAATACATTAGCATAATTAGAATTCTTTTTATGGCCAAGGGGAAGTGGGCCATTTCTCTCCCTTTGTGATGCTGATCAGCCTCCCACTCAGCTATTGCAGCTTTTGTGAGTACATCTCAAAATGGGTTAGATTTGAACACAACCTGTCACAGGCAGTTGTTAGAGGTTATTAGGTGACAAGTGAATTCCTGTCTGAAGGAGGACGTTTGCTGTGGTGAGAAGCCTACTGCGTTCGGAGGCAGGAGACCTAGATTCTCCACCAAAAAGCTGCATGGGGTTTGCAGGATGACTTGCCTCTCCAACCTTAATTTCCTTTTCTGTAATTGAGGAGCCTGGTTTAAGTACTCTTCAGTGTTACCTCCAACTAAATGACCTCATGGTTTGTGAAAGGATTTTCTGAAAGAGTGTTAGCTCCAGGTGTTAGAATCTAAGGTCTTGAAATTGAGTTCAGAGATTTAAATTTTGGAGCCGATCAAACCTTTATAGGTACTGTCTCCTCTACATGCAATTGTGCATATTTTGGTATTTTGCAAGCTCATCTGTAAAATTGGCAAACTAATAGTTCCTTCCTCATAATGTTATTGTGAATATTAAATTATATGGTACATTTGAAATGGACAGTAAACAACCAGGCTCAGGGTAACACTAAATTAGTAGTGCTTATTAGGAGAGAGGGAGGTAAAGAGAGAACAGAGAGATTTTTATCAAACATTCAAAATCAACTGAAATTTTAGCCATCATCGAGAATCGAAATGTGGTGTAAAAGAACTGAATCCAAGCCTTATAGTGCAGGTGTGTTATCACTGACCTCCACACAAAGTATGAGTGCGGAAAGGTCAGTTTCCGCTTTCTAAGCATAGGGGATATTTAAGGTGATTTTAAGGATCAAGAAAGATGCTCTTTGCTTGGATGCCAGGGCAGGCATTCCCCTGTAAATACTTCTTTAAATTTAAAAGATCATAAATCCACATAATTAGAGGGAGAATCATCTACATTTGTGTGTAAATGTTTTTGCGTTTGTCACTGTGTTTATCAGTTATTACTGTTTTTACCATTTTTTTCAGAGGATACATGTTTTCAAGTTTAAGAAAAACGAGAAGAGAGATAGTTTTCTCTCTGGCCTCATTCCCCCCCCCCCCCTTTTTTTTTTACAATCTCCTTAAACTTCTCCTACAACATTTAGCTATTTTTATTAGTTTCTTACATATTTTTTCATGTTCTTTATCTATACTTAGTTCTTCCCTTTTGTTTACATAGGAGGTAGCCTATTCCATGCCTTTCTTTTTTTTTTTTAAAGATTTACCTATTTATTTATTTAGACACAGAGAGAAATCACAAGTAGGCAGAGAGGCAGGCAGAAAGAGAGGGAAGCAGGGTCCCCGCTGAGCAGAGAGCCCGGTGTGGGGCTTGATCCCAGGATCCTGAGACCATGACCTGAGCCGAAGGCAGAGGCTTAACCCACTGAGCCACCCAGGTGCCCCTATTCCATGCCTTTCAATACCTTGCTCTTGACTTAGTTCTATATTCTGTCTTTCCATAGTAGTGGAACAGATTGTATTTTCCAGATATGGCAGCAGCAATAGTTCCCATCCCACTTGTTCTTTTTCCAACATGACTTAGACACTCCTCCCATCAAGACATGAGTGGAAACTGAATATGACCATCAAGGAAATGATACTGGGTGACAAAGTTAGGACAAAGAAAGCGATACAGCTTCCTCCTGGCTTTCGTTTTAGGATGCTTCTCTTGGAACCCAGCCACCAGGCTGTAGGAGCTTAAGAAATCACACGGAGAGGCGATGGGTAGGTACTGTAGCTTCAACTACAGCAAAGGTTCCAAAGCTGGGAGTCCTCACCATCGTTATAAGTGAGCAGACGTTCTGAGTATTTCAGCCTCCACCAGTGGAGGTAGCTCCTAGCCTTCACCCCTTCCAGTTGAGGCCCCACACCTGGTAGAAAAGAGGTAAGGTCCCCCTACTGTGCCCTTTCTGAATTGTTGACCCAGATAATCCATGAGCATAATAAAATGGTGGTGGTTTTACATCATGAAATTTGGGATGGTTTGTTATGTGGCAGCAGTAACTGGAAAAGAGAGTTTGTGCTTTTTTTTTTTTTTTGGCAGCTTTGTAGCATTCTGTTATCTAGCTCTACTATATTTGACTATATCCCAGATGATAATGATTATTTTTAAGCTTTTATTTATTTGACGGAAAGAGAGAGATCACACATAGGCAGAGACAGGGAAAGGGGAGGTGGGAGGCAGGCTCCCTGCTGAGCAGAGAGCCTGATGTAGGGCTTGATCCCAGGATCCTGAGATCATGACCTGAGCTGAAGCAGAGGCCATTTAACCCACTGACTCACCCAGGCGCCCTGTAGATAATGATTTGAATGAATACAATTTTTGGCTTTTGGAAAAAAAAAAACTAATAAATTACCTTATAAATATATCATTTTAAATAGATGCAAGCATATTTATGAGTACATTTCTTGAAGTGGGATTTCTGGCGTAAGGGTAAATGAATTTGTAAGTTTGATTGACAGTTTTGAATTGGCCTCTATAGGGGCTGTATGAATTTATACTCATACTGTAGTGCCTAAAAGAATTGGTCTCAATACAGTCTTGCTATTGAGAAAACCGTTTTTCTCTATTCTAATAGGTAAATAATGGTGTCTCATGATTATAATTTGCATTTCTTTTATCATGTGTAAATTCAAGCAAATTTTTTTGTATGAATATCCTTTAATATAAACTACTTCTTTAGACTTTATTTCAATTTCTAGGTGCTTATATATATTAAGCAAATTAGTCCTGTACTTACCAAATGACTTACAGATATTTTTCTTATTTGTCATTTTTGACTCTCATTACAATATTTTGTGTGATATTGAATATTTTCATTTTTATGTAAAGTTATCAATCTTTTCTTATATGGCTTCCAGATTTTGAGTCTTAATTAAAATGTACCTTCTCTCCCCAATGTAATCAAGTATTTTTCCATCAATATATTTAATTATACATGTGTTTTATATATTACATATATAAATATATCTAAAAGTTTTATATATAAATATTAATAATATTAAAATTCTCCATCATTACGTCTCATAAAGAAATGAAATATATATCAGTTTTATATATAAACATGTCAGTTTTATATATATATATACTAGTTTTATAGTACTATACAAATTAGTAAATTAGTTGTATTATTAATGTAATTATAAAATACCCATTGAATACTATTGATTGCTATATATTAAATATTAGGTAAGGGGTTTTTAAAAAATTAAAAATGGATGTTGAGAAATGCAACATCAGTAAGAAGGTGGAACAGTGGTTTTGAGTTCTCATTCCCTCTCCCCACTTCCTCCAGAAACTTCTTTTCAAAAACACCAATAGAGACGAGTATCTTTGTGGGAACCTGGGAATCCAGCAGAAAGGTCCCAGCACACCCTTGGAGCAAAAATTCCGAGAATAGATACACTGCAGTGGGTAAGAAGAATAGTTTCACTTTACCTACATCACTCCTCTTGTAAGGCGGCAGAACTCAGTGCCAAGAGAGACCTCCTCTGGCCCATTATTTCTCTCATTTTTCCATACCCACCACAAAATGAGAGTGTGGTGAGTGCCTGGCTTTGCCCAGCCATGTGGGCAATGCTGAAGAGGCTCACTGCTTCCTCACCCCATCCAGAACACTGAGGGGGAATGGGAATGGCCAAAGTCAAGGCTGCTAGGAGCAGGGAAAAAGGTGGGGGCTCACAGCACAGGTCACAGAATTCAACAAAGGCCCTATCTTCCACTAATTATCTGGCAAACTTCACCAGTAGCCTGCTCACAAAACTGCTAGGATGCATCGTCTATTGATTGCTCCACTCCCAACCAGCTAACCCTTGTGTACTCCAAGCGCTGTGCATGTCCTCCCTCCCTGTAGTCAGAGCTGTGTGTGTAGCTCATTGAGGGCTCATGGGAGTCTCTGCAGATTGGGGGTGAGCTCACACATGCAGCCAGTTCAATTCTGCTGATTAGGGGCAAGGTGCTTACCTTTGACTACTTCAGGACACTGCTCTAGGGAAAATAAACAGGAGGCCCTCAGCATCTGGCCTGGCTTTTTAGGATTGAGAGAAAGCATGCAATTCTAAAATTTACCCCCTGAGAGGGATAAACTTGTCTCCTCTTGGCATCAGATGGCAGCTAGGAGAAGCAGCTGGAAGTTTGGGCAGGAACTCCTGGGAGGAGAGGCAGGTGTGAATGGGGCTACCAATGAAGGAAAGGAGGTAGGAGGGGAACTAGAAATCTGGTTGCTCAGGAGAGGATCTCCTACTAATATACCTCTTCAAATAAGGCAAAAAATGATCAAAACAGCTCAGCTTAGAAAGCCAGTTCTTAAGAGGAAGATTTATATTGGTAAACACCTACATTAAGAAAAGAAAGGTTGTGGGGCCTCTGGGTGGCTCAGTTGGTTAAGCATCCAACTCTTGATTTGGGCTCAAGTCGTGATCTCAGAGTTGTGAGATTGAACCCCACATTGAGCATCATGCTGGGCATGGAGCCTGCTTAAGATTCTCTTTCTTCTTCTCCCTCTGCCTGTAACCCCCTCTCCCTCCCACTCTAAAAAAAATAAAGTTCTCACAGAAGCAATTAACTTTCCAACTCAAGGAACTAGAGAAAAAAAAGAACAAACTGAGCCCAAAGTAAGCAGGAGGAAGGAAATAATGAAGATTAGAGCAGAAATACATTAGAGATTAGTGAAACAGTAGAAAAGATAATGAAACTAAGAACTGGTGTTTTTGAAAAGATAAATAAACTTGACAAGCCTCTAGCTAGACTAATTAAGCCAAAAAGACTTACAAAAAAAATTGTAGGAACAAGATGAGACATTACAACTGATACCATAGAAATACAAAGGATCATAAGAGACTAGTATGAACAATTATACACCAATAAATATGATAACCTAGAAAATAAATGTATTCCTGGAAATATATAACCTTCTATCACTGAATTAAGAAGAAATACAAAGTCTGACAACACTAATAAAAAATAAAGAGATTGAAGCAAATTGAAAAACTTCCTGACAAAGAAAAACCCGGAACTAGATGGCCTCACTGATGAATTCTACCAATGTTTAAGGAAGAATTAATACCAGTCATTCTCAAGTTCTTTCAAAAAACTGAAGAGTGGGGAATACTCGTGAAGTCTTTTTGTGAGACCAGCATTGTCCTCATCAGCATGTCCTGACACCAAAGCCAGACAAGAGAAGAATATTATAGGTCAATATCCCTGATCTGTATAGATGCAAAAATCCTCAACAAGATGGTAGCGTATTGAATTGAACAGCACATTAAAAGGATCATACACCATAATCAAGTGGGATTTATCTCTAGAATGCAAGGATGCTTTAAAATAAGCAAGTCAGTGTGATACACCGCATTTACAGATTGAAGAATAATGATCCTATAATCATCTCAATAGATGCAGAAAAAGCATTTGACAAAATTAAACATCTTTTCATGATAAAAATTCTCAACAAATTAGGTTTAGAAGAATGTACCTTAACATAGAAAAGCCATGTGTAAGAAGACCATAGCTAACATCATACTGAATAGTGAAAAACTATTTTCTCCAAGATCAGAAAAAAGACAAGGGCACCCACTTTCACCACTTCCATTCAACATGGTACTTGATGTCCTAGCAAGAGCGATTAGGCAAGAAAAAGAAATAAAAGTCATCCAAATATGAAAAGAAGAAGTAAAATTATCTGTTAGTGAATGGTATAACTTTATATATAGAAAACCCTAAAGATGTTACCAAAACTGTTAGAACTAATGAGCTAATTCAGTAAAGTTGCTGCTTCACTGAGGTGAATCCTGCTCTGACATTTTAGTTGTGCTGAGAAGGGACACATTGTAAGACACTGACAGTTAATCTGCAGTGGTGTTCAGGATTCCGAGGCTCTGGTTTCAGCTTTGGCATCACTGAGCATGACATAACCTGAGTGCCAATGATCTCATCTGTTAAATGGGGAGATGTATATACATGTATGTATATACATATATATTTTTATTTCTATTTTTCATTTAAATAATTTAATATATACTTATTTTATTTTAAAATAAAATTTTATTAAATTAAAAATTAATTAAAAATTTAAAAATTAAATAATTTAATTTTTTTTGAAGTATCACTGATATAGTGTTTTATTAGTTTCAGCTGTACAGTGTAATGATTTGACGAGTCGGTATGTAATGCTGTGCTCACCCCCAGTGCAGCTACCGTATGTCATCACACAACACTAGTAAAGTACCATTGACCATATTCCCTACGCTGTAACTTTTATCATAGTGACTTATTCATTCCATAACTGGAAGCCTCTATCTCAATGTGTGGATAATGTCGACTACCTCATAGGGATGCTGTGAGAAGTAAATTATGGATGATGTGTGTGCATAACAGATGGTAATAAATGTAGTTTTTGTTCCCACTTTAGAGATTTGTTGATTCTGTGCTACATGAACACTAAATCAATAGAAAGCCCAGTTTTGAGGAAAATTTGGAAGGAGACTTGAAAGCTTCTGCCACTTGACTCCAAAGCCCTTGTCCCAAGGGTAGTAGCAGGTTGACTGTCGAGGGAGATTGTTTCTTGATATTCATTAGGATTTATAATCTTCATGATTTATTTAATTATTAAAGCTATATTTTTGGTAATAACCAGTTATTTAAGAATTGCCTGTAAGGTGGGGCGCCTGGGTGGCTCAGTCATTAAGCGTCTGCCTTCAGCCCAGGTCATGATCCCAGGGTCCTGGGATCGAGCCCTGCATTGGGTTCCCTGCTCAGCTGGAAGCCTGCTTCTCCCGCTACCACTC
>JAQQSY010000292.1:0-21222 GCA_028646535.1 Procyon lotor | reverse complement strand
GATGGAGTGTTCTGAATATATCTGTGATGTCCATTCTTATATCGATAAAATGGCAAGGCAGAAAAACTCACCACAAAAAAAAGACCAAGAGGCAGTACTGATGGCTAGAGACCTAATCAATATGGACATTAATATGTAATATGTAATATGTCAGAACTAGAATTCAAAATGACAGTTATCAAGGTGCTAGCTGGGCTCAAAAAAGCATGGAAGATAATTGAGAATCCCTTTCTGGAGAAATAAAAGTATTAAAAGGTAACCAAGTTGAAATAAAAAAAGCTTTTAATGAGGTGCAAAAATGGAGGCTCTTACTGCTAGGATAAATGAGGCAGAAGAGAGAATTAGTGATAATAGAAGACCAAATGACAGAGAATAAAGAAGGTGAGAAAAAGAGAAACAAACAACTACTGGACCACAAGGGGAAAATTCAAAAGATAAGAAATACTATAAGATGCAATAATATTAGAATAATTGGGATCCCAGCAGCAGAAGAAAGAGAGACAGGGGTGGAAGGTATATTGGAGAAAATTATTGTAGAAAATTTCCCTAATTTGGTGAAGGGAACAAGCCTCAAAATCAATAAAAATAGGTCTACACCCCATCATCTAATAGTAAAACTTACAAGTCTTAATGACAAAGGGAAAATCCTGAAAGCAGCTCAGGACAAGAAGCCTGTAACATACAAAGTCAGAAATATTAAATTGGTAGCAAACCTATCCACAGAGACCTGGCAGGCCAGGAAGGACTGGCATGATATATTCAGAGCACTAAACGAGAGAAATATGCAGCCAAGAATACTATATCCAGCTAGGCTGTCATTGAGAATAGATGGAGAGATGAAAAGCTTCCAGGACAAACAAACACTAAAAGAATTTGCAAACACCAAACCAGCCCCCCAGGAAATATTGAAAGGAGCCCTCTAAGCAAAGAGAGAGCCTAAAAGTAACAGACCAGAAAGGAACAGAGACAATAT
The DNA here is from genome assembly GCA_028646535.1 of Procyon lotor. Lineage (NCBI taxonomy): Eukaryota > Metazoa > Chordata > Mammalia > Carnivora > Procyonidae > Procyon > Procyon lotor. The sequence continues at coordinate 20,249 of JAQQSY010000292.1, read as the reverse complement.
ACAGTTAACAGTCACCTTACAGGCAATACAATGGCACTAAATTCATATCTGTCAATAGTTACCCTGAATGTAAATGGGCTAAATGTCCCCATCAAAAGACACAGAGTATCAGAATGGATAAAAAAATAAGACCCATCGATATGCTGTCTACAAGAAACTCATTTTAGACCCAAAGACACCTCTAGATTTAAAGTGAGGGGGTGGAAAACAATTTACTGTGCTAATGGACGTCAAAAGAAAGCTGGGGTGGCAATCCTTATATCAGATAAATTAGATTTTAAGCCAAAGACTATAATAAGATATGAGGAAGAACACTATATCATACTTAAAGAAACTGTCCAATAAGAAGATCTAACAATTGTAAATATCTATGCCCCTAACATGGGAGCAGCCAATTATATAAGCCAATTAATAACAAAATCAAACACATCAACAATAATAAAATAATAGTAGGGGACTTTGATGCCCCCCTTACCAAAATGGAGAGATCATCTAAGCAAAAGATCAAGAAGGCAATAAAGGCTCTAGATAGCCTACCTTCTTAACCCCCTTCTTGGTTTTAGAATTTTCCGTCTTTGTCTGAGAACCTGTTCATTAGCATATCCCCATATGTAAAAGCAACTCTCTGCCTTTATAATCTATGAGCATCAATGTATCACATTTTGAAAGTGATCTCTTGATATTTTTCTTTCCAATAAATGTGTATCTGTGGATAACTTTCTAAATAAGAAGAAAAAGTGTGTGTTTATAAAATTCTTGATTACAGAAAAATGGGAGTTCCTCTCTACCAGGTAGGTACATTTAAAATGGCTGCTTCTTCAAGCAAGACCTCAGGATTTCTGTATGAAAATAACAGTAGAGGTTGCTTATGTTTAGCTCCCTACCCCCTAGTTGTATTTGTGGTCACTGCAGTTGAGACTGACTTAAAACAAGGATCTTTAGGAAAATGCTTATGACCAAATGCAGTTAAACCTTGAATTAATTTAAAAAACAAAAACAAAAACAGGATCCTGGGTAGCTCAGTCGGTTGAGTGTCTGCCTTCGGCTCAGGTCATGATCCCAGGGCCCTAGAATCAAGTCCCACATTGGGCTCCCTGCTCAGCGGGGAGCCTGCTTGTCCCTCTGCCTCTCCCCCTGCTTGCGCTCTCTCTCTGTGTCAAATAAATAAAATCTTTAAATAACAACAACTTTGAATTAAGTGTACTTCCTTTGTTTAAAAAATACATACAGATTTTCTGATAATGAAATTTACTTTGTAATTTAGATCCTAGAGACAGAGACAAGTAGGCAGACAACTTTCATGGATAATCCAATTAGTATGATAGGGTAAGTTCAGGATGCCACAGACCAGATGAAAATCCATTTAGTAGTAGAGGTGGAGAAGGGAAGGTCAGAGAAAGGTCCTGGAGGAAGTAACACTTAAGTGAAGACATGAAGGACTCATTGGCAAATTGAGGGGCCCAGAGCAGGAGGTTCCAGGCAAGGGGGACATCCAGCATCAGGGAGTAGAAGGGAAGGGGTGTAATGCAGTTTTGTGGATCAGAAGCAGTTGGGTGGGAGCGAGTAGTGAGGGGGTGAGCCAGTGGTTCCAGGTGTAAATCGTGCAGGTCCAGAAGGCCTGTAGATCACACTTGGCAGTTTAGACTTTGTCCTGAGGGCATGAGAAGCTTTTAGAGAGTTTTCATTAGAAGAGTGACCATTTCAGACCTGCATTTTTATTTTCTTTTTAAAGATTTTATTTATTTACTTGACAGAGGGAGCAAGAGAGCACAAGCAGGGGGAGCAGAGGGAAAGGGAGAAGCAGGCTCTCTGCTGAGCAGGGAGCCCGATGTGGGGCTCCATCCCAGAACCCGAGATCGTGACCTGAGAGGAAGGCAGATGCTTAACCGACTTAGCCACCCAGGCCCCCTTTAGACCTGCATTTTAGGATAATGATGAAGACCACAGATAGGACTGTGGACTGGAAGAAGCTATAGTGGAGGGAGGGAGACCATGTAAGGGGTCTCACAGCAATGGCGTGAACTATCAACACTGCAGGGAGAAAGAAATAGACTTGTCTAGGAGATATTTAAAGGGCAACACAGTCTTTTCTGGAAATACAGTAGACTAGGTAATCTGAAAAGTATTTCTCCTATAAAACTCCTAGAAATGCTGATTAACATATAATAGACATCATTTTAAATGTGTAACTAAACTCATAGGAAAGTAAGGGAAATTTTCAGGGGCCAAAAAAGGAAGAGAGAACTAAAAACTCAAGTGAACATTTATATCCACCCTTTAGTCCCATGTGGGGCAGAAGGTGAGGCCTGTTTAAGGTAGAGAGTTGGGACTGAAGGTTTCCTTCCAGCAACCAGCAATAGCGCTGCACCCCAGCATAAAATCGGGACTAGCACAACTACTATCTCAATGCATTGGTAAAACAGAAAACTGCCTACCCCCCCCCCCCCAACAACAAGGAGGCCTGTCTGCTCAGGCTGAGCTGCAGACTGGAGGGGGTTGCACAGAAACCCATCTTTGTCTTCACCATTGCTGTTTCTTTTATACCCTTCTGTGGCCTTGGATCCTACATAAAAAGTAGGGTAGGCAGTATCCCCAGGGTACTTTTGCAAAAGCAAATGCAGAATAATTCTAGATAGGGAATATATTTTTTTTAATGGCTAATCTCTCCTGTTGGTCCAACATAGAAATAAATCTTAGTGATGGTTCCCAGGGTGGACAAATGTCCAAGGTACTGGACAGAGACTAGAGCTGGAAAGGAGACTGGAACAAGTACTGTATTATAGTAACTGTCCCTTTTTAAAGTAAGAAGACAGCCCATTCATCCATTCAGTAAATATTTTTTAATATCTTCTGTGCACTTGGTAATCGGTTGCAAAATTGGTATGGGCCCATGCACTTTAGTCTGATCCCTTAGGGCTTCAGCTGCCCCTTCTTCTTTCTCCCCATTTGTTGACGTGTTTTTGTCAAAAGGTAAACCATTTGGAATTTTCTTTGACTTGGGTAAGTTTATTGAATATGGATAATAAGTCTATAATCCATCTATAATTAGATGAATAATAAGTCTACAGAAAGGACAGATCAAGGGTAGGAAGAAAATCAAGGACAGACTTTATGAAAGAGCCAGACCCGGTTTTAATACTGGCTTTGCTGTGTGGTTTTGGTCAAGTTGCTTACCCTTTCTGAGCCTTGGTTTCCTAACTTGTAAAATGAGATTTTTAAATGAGAAACATGGGGGCGCCTGGGTGGCCCAGTGAGTTGAAGCTTCTGCCTTTGGCTCAGGTCATGATCTCAGGGTCCTGGGATCAAGCGCCGTATCAGGGTCACTGCTCAGCGGGAGCCTGCTTCCCCCCTCTCTCTGCCTGCCTCTCTGCCTACTTGTGACCTCTCTCTCTCTGTCTCTCTCTCTCTGTCAAATAAATAAATAAAATCTTTAAAAACAAAAAAATGAGAAACATGATGAAGTCCTTGATGTGACTGATAGCCGGCATGGGTTATGCATTCAAGCGTTTCTTCTCTCCACCAAATAAATGTTAAGTCTTGGGCACAGTACTGAGTTTTGGGATGCTCATTGTGTAAACCAGTTTTTAGCTCAAGAGTTGCCACTGACAGAAGACCAAGGCTTAGATCAGCCTTCCTTGACTCAGAGACTCTGATACCAGCTTTGATCTTAACAGCAAATCAGCCTGCCTCGCTAAGCTTCACTTCTCTCACTGATAGAGGGAATACAAAGAATTTCTGCCTTGAATTGTAGTGGTAAGAATTATGTAGAGTTACTGTGTGTAAAGTCTTTAGAACATCCGCTAGATAAAAATAGCTAACTTTGGAGAGCACTTACTATGGATCTAAGGCATTATAGTAAGCATTAAAATATACATACATTAACTGAAATAATCCTCATAAGAATCTTATAAATGCTGTTATTTTACCCATTCTCCAAATGAAGTTACAGGCGCAGAGAGAAGTTTAGATAATTTGATCAAGACGTAGCTAGTAAGTGTAGTTCTGGGATTTGAACTTAAACAGTATAGATATTCTGTGCTTTGTGTAGTATTTCTTAGAGTAGGTGCTCAGTGCCCGATAGCTGCTGCTGTTATTATTGTTGGTATTTTGGTATTGTTGTCACTTATTAAGGCAATAATGTACGTTTATTCAGTAATTGAAATAACATTTATTAATGCTTACCATGGGGAAGGCACTCAGGATACAAAAACATAGGAAATGCTGACAAAGTAAGAAATGTTCTCAAAGAATGTATGGGCTACTTCAGTATAAAGGACATACATAAAAGTGAATATAGGGGTGCCTGGGTGGCTCAGTTGGTTAAGCAACTGCCTTCGGCCCAGGTCATGATCCTGGAGTCCCGGGATCGAGTCCCACATCGGGCTCCCAGCTCCACGGGGAGTCTGCTTCTCTCTCTGACCTTCGCTCCTCTCATCCTCTCAGTTTCTCTCTCTCAAATAAATAAATAAAATCTTTAAAAAAAAAAAAAAAAAAAGTGAATATAATAAGGTGACCTTTATCTCTCGGGCTGACTGGATAAAGAATGTCAGTAGAAGAGCTGTTTCTGTCATAGACCAGTGCCCCTTGCTTGATGGCTTTGAGAAAAAAAGGAGGTTCCCTAGTTGGGGCTGTAATTCTAGTGTGCCAGGAGGTTTTCTAGTGTGAGCCAGGGCTGGGACCCCAGAAGAGGACTTTCCCCCTGCACCTGTTCCTGCTTCCGCTCCGGTCCTCTACTACCTCTTCCTTCTATAGAGCGTTTGGACTTGATTCAGTGTCAAATCCAGAATCTGAGGAACTTATAGGCAGAAAGAGCTGACCTAATGGTTTCCTTCCTAACTTAATTAATATTCAGAGTCATAAATGATCATGAATAGTGGAATAACATGTCTGATACAAAAGGCTCTAGTGTCCCTGAGTTAGCTTAAGCCTCTGATGCCTTTTTGTCACTTTTCAGTTAGACTTCAAAAAACAAAAAGCATTGTACTTTTTTTTTTTTTTGAAGTAGTAACATCCCAGTTAGTTACTGGTTTTGTTTGGAGGTTGTCTTTAAGATTTTCTACAAGTCATCTTTTGTGGTTTGTATTCACTTTTAGCTTTATTATCTAGAATACAACAAGTTAGGAGCACCTGGCTGGCTCAGTTGGTAGAGCATTGCAGCTCTTGATCTTGGGGTCGTGAGTTCGAGCCCCACGTTGGTCATGAAGCCTACTTAAAAAGATAAAATAAAATAAAAATATCAGAATACAACAAAGTGAAGTTACAAATGTGAACTAGTTTAATGACAAATCATAAGGCAGTAAACTTCTTGATTCTGTTCACGAGCCTCCCAACAATGTTGTCTGGTTGTGATTCCCGTGAACACTTTCTGGGAAGCTGGTGTTTATGTATCAGGGTACTAATAAATAATCCTCAAATGTGTGTTCCATGGAAAGCGTACCTAGCCAAATCTCTTTTCCAGCAGCAGACTTTGTGTGCAGCGGCTAACCACAGTCTGTCTGTGAGACAGTAGTCAGTAGATTTTTTTTTTTTTTTAAGATTTTATTTACTTGACAGAGAGAAACACAGCGAGAGAGGGAACACAAGCAGAGGGAATGGTAGTGGGAGAAGCAGGCTTCCTGCCCAGCAAGGAGCCCGATGCGGGGCTCGATGTGGGGCTCAATCCCAGGACCCTGGGATCATGACCTGAGCCGAACGCAGACGCTTAATGACTGAGCCACCCAGGCGCCCCGTCAGTAGATTTTTATGTAAATGTAAACTGCTTTCTTCACAATGGGGTGTTTAAAGCTAAGAGCCTGCCTGATGACTGGGTATATTAGGATCCCATGGCCCTTGTCAGGAGTGTGGGTTTTGACTGGTGTTCTTGGTCCAAGTTTTTCCTTGCAAGTGTAGGGCATCACTGGCTTTCCGCCATCACAGCGTGGAAGGCTCTTCTGCTGGCGTTGAGTAGCCCGCTCTGAGCGATGCCCAGAGTGGGAAGAAGAGTGACAATACCCACCTGTTGTGGCTCCTCGTGTGCCTCGGTGACTTCCCTCAGCTGCCTGGGGCCGCTTCGAAATTGATGGTAATTCCATTTTCTTCACTTCTCAGGAAAGACCAGAACTTGTTGTCTCCGGTGAACTGCTGGTATCTGCTTCTGAACCAAGTGAGAAGAGAGAGCAAAGACCATGCAACTTTGAGTGACATCTATCTGAACAATGTGATTATGCGGTTCATGCAGATAAGCGAGGATTCGACCAGGATGTTTAAAAAGGTACTTGTGTCTCAGTCCTGCCGCAGCATGCTTCCCCATAACCCCTGTGCCCGTAAGCATGACTGAGGAGCATGAGCCTCCGTTCCTTAATTATACTCCACGAGTTTTAGCTAAAAGAGGGAACATTTTAAAGACACAGAATAAGAGGTTTAGCCTGAGCAGGCGTATGTAGAGAGTTGTAAATCAATGAATCTGTGAGCTGAACAATGTGAGCAAAATTGTGCAATGAGATGTCCTTAGGAACGCATTGCCTGCAGTTGTGTAAAACCAAACCAGGGGGAAAGCCGCAGATCCTGTGTTTGGGGCTAACACATGATCAGACACTGGTGAAGGACAGGACAACCACCAGGTGCACTGCTCTCCTGGGAAAATGTTATCATGGTTTTTTTCTCTGCTCTCAGGAGACCAGGGGCAGAGGTGGTGAGAGGATGACATGAACAAAATCCCACAGGGCACAGAAAACTCAGGCTCTCATGTGCCGGAGAGCTTCCTCCTTCCCAAATCCATTTACAAACTAGGAGCTGGGCTTCTAAGCCTTCTTATCATTGTTACTACTCTCAGCCAGCTCTCAGTAATTTTATTTTTGTTGAGAATGGTCACAGAATCGGACCATATCCTGTGTGGGGAATGCGGCTGCTTGCCCAGTAAGACTCGCTTTCCGTTTTTATGTTTCTAGGACGAGGGTTCTCCCCACCTCTCCTCAGCTTTGTGCTAGTGGCGTGTGGTGCCTGTACCAGTATTTGTACTCTAGTCAGGAAGTAAGCATTGGTTTTGGGGGGGAGGGGGGTCCACCTTGTAGATTCATGACATATTTATGTTTCAAAGGGGCCCTTGAAAACAAAGATGTAGTGTTAGGCAGGCCAGCTGGAAAACCTCTTAGCTGTGTTTGATGTGTCCACGTTAGGTTCTCTTTCTGACCCAGAAACGGAATTTAGCAAACACTGGGTCCTCTTTTGCTCTGTGAAATAGGAAAAAAATACAAATGTTTCAAACAAAAGAGGAACTTAAAAAAATTTGGAAGAATCTATTAAGAAGAGAATAGAGAAATGCCCAATGTATCTTAAAAAATAGAAAATTGAAAAATAGTTTATGGAGCCATGAAAGTGATTTTCTCAGATGTCAGCCCTTTCGGCCAAAGCCTCATTTAGTTTGTTGGGGTTTTTTGAGCATCTTCTATGAGCAGGAGATGGTGTTAGGTCTTGGAAAGGCTACATAGAGGATGAAAAACCAGTCCTCATGCTCAAGAAGGCCACATTCTATCCAAATTTGGATGGCGCTGTGTGATGCTTCTAGTCGTGGGAAGGCTGGCATCCATTCAGCCCAGGCTTCTCGGCCAGCACCTCAGTCGAATTCATTTATTTATCCATTCAACAGAACATCTTTAAAATGCCTAAGGAAATAGAGTTAAAAGACACGTCCCTGCTTGCATGGAACTCATTATAGTAATTAGCAGATACCAAGCTAAAGGGACACATAACCCACAGTGAGAGCTCAGAGCTGAAGATCTTAACCTTCCGGGGGTGAGGGGGGGGCGGGGTTCAGGAAATTCTTCACAGAGGAGGGGGTACTTGGAGTGAGACTGGTAGGAGAAGGAGGTTGTCATCAGGCAGACAAAGACAACTGTTCCAAGGAAAGCAAGGTTTGATGTCCCTGGGCCTGGGTCACGTGGGAGGTGAGTGTTGGGATGTGAGGCTAGGAGGGACGGTTGTTACAGAAAGGGGCTTTGTATGTCTTGCTAAGATGTGAGGATTCGTATTTTGAAAATCAAAGTCCAGGGCTGGATAAAGTTGGTGGAAACCTGGAGCTGAGAGTCAAAGAGATTTGGATTTGAATGCCAGCTCTTCTGCTTACTTGCTTTACTATCTTGGGAGGTGATTCAGGAGAGTGCTTTCCACCCTTGCAGGGAGTGGGTAAGGCAGGATGGGGCGAGGGGAAGCTGAACCTTGGGCAGCTCTGGAGCTGGGTGGTCCTTCTGAATCGTGTCCTACTCTGACAAGGAGCCTCACCTGCGGTCTGCAGTCACTGGATCTGAGCTACCCTTGGGGAGGGGCTAAGGACTTTTAGGGTGGAACAGCAGCTCCTTTTGGTGGACAGTCACTCCCAAGGGCAGTTCTCGGAGAGGGATCAGTTGTGAGTTTCACCAGCCAATATTCCCAGTTGTTGGGGAAATAAGTTCTTGGCTCTTGAAGAAGGAGTCTGGGGAATGTATAGTAAACACAAAAATGTGCACACACGCGCGCGCGCACACACACACACACACACACACACACAAACACACAGCCTATTTGTTTGCCACCTAGAAGTTCTCTTCTTTCCAGATTTCCTGGGACTCAAAAGAAGTCTAATTCTTTGAATGCTGTTTATAAGGTATTTAGTGGGACGAACAGTCTTCTAACCATTGCTGACCAGGGGGAGAGTTAACAGTACAGTTACAGGTGTCGAATACTACCTTTTCTCAAGCAAACCCAGCACACTTCACCTCCCTGCCCCACTTTTCCGTATATTGTTGCCGGAAAAAGAAAGTAGGCAGAGGGAAAAAGGGAAAGGTTGGAGCTTATTGAGAAGCCGAATTAGCCCACTAGGACACTTGTATCGTCTAAAACAACAGGAAGCTAAATCCGTACCTATTAAGTCCGGAGAACTTTAGGTCCCTTTAGATTAAAAAACAAGACTAGTCCTTTCTGCCTTTTTTTTTTTCCTTTTTTTGATTACCAAACCTTTCTCTTCAGTCCAACTCTTCTTCCATTATGATGGTTCCAGAAGCATATTTTGTATCAGAATGGAAAGAAATCATCAGATCTAGTCTGAAGTGACCTTTAGAACTATTATGGAGCCCTTAGCACAATGCTTGTCTTTCTTGGGAGAGGATTTTGAGACTTCCTCATTTTTTAAAAATATCCCCATGTCTGTATGGAGACCCAGATAGATGCGTGACAGGTTCAGCCTGTACATAGTTGTATTGTATTCAGTCTAGCCTGCAGTAGAAAATCCTTTTATTTTATTTATTTTTTTAAAGATTTTATTTATTTGACAGAAAGAAACACAGCGAGAGAGGGAACACAAGCAGAGGGAATGGTAGCGGGAGAAGCAGGCTCCCTGCTGCACAGAGAGCCCGATGCGGGGCTCGATCCCAGGACCCTGGGATCATGACCTGGGCCGAAGGCAGTTGCTTAACGACTGAGCCACCCAGGCGCCTCAGGAAATCCTTTTACCCAAACTTTCTGTCAAGTAGAGTCTGGAGCAGGTAATTCTAGGAATGTTTTTGTGCCCAAATGGACATAACAATCAGGAAGATACTTAGAAAAATATCTAATTCCATGCCTAGGTGTAAGGAATAGCTTTAAAACTTAAATTTTAATCACATCAAAAAAAAAAAATCACATCAGAAATAGTTACCGTTTTCAACAGGTAGAAATGGTGAAAAGTGTTTTAAAAAACAATAATACTCAATTATTCATATATTGATTATTTCAGATTTAGGCCTTTTAAACTGTAGATGAATCTTTTTGGTCAGAATAACATATAGTGATTCATCTTTTAGGCTCTGAAACCAGATATTTTGGATTATGAATCTTGGCTTTGTCGCTATCACTATCTGTGTGGACTTAGGAGTGTTTGTAAACCTTTTAAGCCTTAATTTCTGCATCTGTAAATTAGATCTAGTAACCTATTTCAGGTAATTGTACGGAGGATTCATGAGTCATCCATGAAAAGCCATTTAGCCCAGTGTCTGGACTTAAGAAGTCCTGGGTAGGGGCGCCTGGGTGGCTCAGTTGGTTAAGTCTCTGCCTTCAGCTCAGGTCATGATCCCAGAGTGCTGGGATCGAGCCCCACATGGGGCTCTCTGCTCAGCAGGGAGCCTGCTTCTCCGTCTGCCTGCCTCTCTGCCTACTTGTGCTCTCTTTCTCTGTCAAATAAATAAATAGAATCTTTAAAAAAAAAAAAGAAGAAGAAGTCCTGGGTAATTTTTAGCTGTTATCTTTATTATTGTGTATATTCTAAACCCTTATTCTGTACCATTATGCTAAATGTTTCCTCAAGCCACTATACTCAATGTGTCCTCATTCTAAGGAGAATATATGGCGCATCTGTGATGAATAATCCAGATCATTGCACATTGTTGGTTTATCACTTATTACGAAGTTCCAAACCATATTTGTAAGCACACTCTGGGAAATGTCCTCCCAGTGTCCTTGCTTGTAGCCAGATTAAAATTTTGGTTCTCACATTTCATCGGAGAGTGGGAAATCAGGGAATAACCCAATGTCACCCCTACCCCCACCCCCACCCCGGGCCCTTGAAGTCCCCTCCAGCTGTTTCTCGTGGAGCGTCTTAACTTTGAGGCTTCACTGATTTCTTCCTTCATTCAACAATAAGAGTTATTCAATTCCAGACCCTCAGTTTGCTAGGGACAGGGCAGGCCTCTGCTTTTACTCCCTTAACTTCTGCTTTGCCTTTTTAGGAGAAGGTCGGGAATTGGAGCCTCCTTGTACACTTGGGTTTGTGTCATTATCAGCCCTAGTTTCTTTCCCAAAGAACGAGAGGTGGTGAGGTGTTTCCCTGTTCTCCAGCCTGGCCTCCCAAAGTGCTGAGATTTTGCTGCCTTCTTTCCATTACTCAGGCTGAAAGAGAGAGTCCTGCTTCTGATTCGGTGCTCCACCAGAAAATGTGCAGCTCCTATGCCCCACATAACAATGTAATTAATGTCAGCAGGCATGACTGCAGGAAAGGACACAGCCAGTTTGCGGTAATCACTTTATTTAAGCACCTTATCACATGATCTTATTTCCCAATTTTAAGAATGTTAAAAGAAGTATGTCGTTTAAAGAGAACACAGTAGGGGCGCCTGGGTGGCTCAGTCGTTAAGCGTCTGCCTTCGGCCCAGGTCAGATCCCAGGGTCCTGGGTTCGAGCCCCGCATCGGGCTCTCTGCTCTGCAGGAAGCCTTCTTCTCCCGCTACCATTCCCTCTGCTTGTGTTCCCTCTCTCGCTGTGTTTCTCTCTGTCAAATAAATAAAATCTTTAAAAAATAAAAATAAAAAATAAAGAGAGCACAGTAAAATAGTAGCCATTGAATATGTTAAATTATCTTGGTGTGTTTTAAATGATCTTCAAGTCTATCATTTCCCCAGGGATTGTTGTCAAAGTATACATGTTTTTGTCCTTCTTTCGTTTGCATAAATATGCGTCCAAGTATAAGTTTATTTCCCCACCAGTCATAATGACCTCTGTACACTAGCACTTACTGAACTTTTAACTGTGCACCAAGCACTATGCTCTGCATCTTTCACACATTCACTCAACGTGTGTGCCCGTGAGCGGGTATTATAATTTACATTTCAGGGAGGAGGAAATAAAAGACTCAAAGATATAAATTGGAGAGCCATGTTCATGGGTACATATTTTGTCTTGGCCCACACGTCTTAGCTCATAGTTACTGTGACTCTGTTGGTATTTTTCTGTGGTAACTGCAGACGGTGTTCAGCGCATAGGTAAGATGCTTCTTAGAATTGGGACGCTCTAGTCTTGGCCCGTAATATATTCATTTCTAATGAAAATCTTGAAGTACGACAGTTTTGGGGGAGGCAGCAAAATCTTTTCATCATCCAGTTATAGGCAGGGATTCAGAGCAGCAGAGACTGGTCCCAGGCCACTAAGAATTACTCCATTTTGGCATAAATGCTGTAGGTTATCGGATTCAAACTCACAGGAATTAAATTAACCTACATTGGGGTATCGTTGATTGTGTGGCCCAGTCTGAAGGAGAGATTACTAGTAAAATTTGGAAATTTGTAGTCATTTTCTATTTTGATCAAGGCCAAGTCATATTCTACTTAAATACCCCAGTATGAAAAGAAAGAAAAAAACATTTCCTAGGGAAAAAATGTTGCATTTTCGGTTAGACCATTGAAAACATTCAGAGACATTAATATAAGTCAATAAAAGATACCCGTCTACAACACATCTCTAACATTCTAACCTCTTTTAAAGAGAAGTTCCATAAGTTTTAAAAAGTCTGAGAACTACCAATCTGTTTATGAGTCTCTTTTTTAATATTAAAATATATAGTCATTGTCAAAATTTAGAAAACATTAAAAAATGGAAATAATTCTCCATATTAACACTACCTGTGGTTGATAGCTTGGACTATATCTTTTCAGTATTTGTATATATAAACATATTTGTATAATATACAAAGATACATATATGTGTATTTTTTTAAAATTTCAGATTTTGTTGCGTATAGCTTGGGAACTTGCCCTTTTCATGTAAAATTGGCTAGCATTTCCCATGGCTGGAAATAATCTTTTAAAACAGGATACTTCAGGGCACTCTGGTTGGCTCAACAGGGCGCAAGGTTGCCTCTGCCTTCGGCTCAGGTCATGATCTCGGGGTCCTGGGATCGAGCCCCATATCGGGCTCTCTGCTAGGCAGGGAGCCTGCTTCCCCCCCCTCTCTGCCTGCTTGTGATCTCTCTCTCTCTCTCTCTCTCAAATAAAGAAATAAAATCTTTAAAAATAAATAAATAAAACAGAATACTTCATGCCTACATAGTATTTCACTATCTGCATGGCCATGTTCTTTTCCTGTTGTTGGACACTTCAAACTTCCGCACATCTATGGTGTTTTTTCTTCTGTTGTATTCCTTGCAGTAGAGTTATTAGGTCAGAGTGGTATTACAATGTCATGCTTTGGATAAAATTTTTATCTTTTGCCTTTTTGGAGTAAAGATGGTCGTAGCTATGATTTACCAATGAGTAATCCATTTCCTGAAACATAAATTTCCTGTTTTTTTAGCAGAGAGCTACTACATATAATTTAGGATGCTGATGCAGTGGTAGTAAATAATATAATGAGAAGAACTTTTTTCAGAGCATTTCAGTGCAGTGTAGCAGAAGAATTAAATGGTATGCTGGTGGCATCAGAGGGCAGTTTAATTATTGATGGGACCTGGAAAAGTAAGTGTGAATAGTTCAAGCAAACACTGCTATCTGGTTCTCTTGAGTTTTATTGACTATAGCTCATTTTTCTAGAAATAAGTCAAAATTAAACTCTAATGTCTTACAGCGATATAATTTTCTGAAATACTGTAGAAGATGTTTTTATTTTTATTTATAAGTTGCTTATCAGTGTGGCTAGCACAGAGTACTTAAAAATTAGCCGTTGTCAGTGCTGCTGTTCTTGCATTGACCTCATTGCCTTTATTAGTGACAAAAGGACACGTGTGATTGACCTGGCTCTAAATTTAGCAGGTGAATTACTGCTATTCACCATCTGTTCAGAAGCTTTATTAAAGATTTTTAAAGAGGACACTAAACAGGTGATCTATGTATGTCTCCTTGGAAAATGACAGAATTAAAAACATGATGTGAGCAAACTTGGACATTCTGTCGTGCAGCATGGTGTGGTGGTCCTGATGCTCTCGAGTTAGTGGTTGAGCCCATAAGGACACTGAGAGCAGTTGTTGAAAAGCTCTTGAAACTTACTTGTGGTTTAAAAAAAAAATAACTAGGAGTGTATAGACCAAAATTATTTTAAATGAATATTTCTAAGTTACCTTTTTTCCTTCTCTTTGCTTATCTCTGATTTCTGATTTTTGAACAATGAACCTATTTTATAAGATACACAAGAAAAGAATTATTTATTGTAAACTAAAACCTTAAACTTGGCCCAGAGTACATGAGTCAGTGTTTGCTGTAAAAAAAAAAAAAAAAAAAGGTGGGGCCCTATAAACAGTAACTAATTCCACTCCAGAGGCTGTTTTTTTGTTTTTTGGGTTTTTTTAAGATTTTATTTATTTATTTGACACAGAGAGAGAGAGATCACAAGTAGGCAGAGAGGCAGGCAGAGAGAGAGGGGGAAGAAGGCTCCCTGCTAAGCAGAGAGCCCGATGCGGGGCTCTATCCCAGGACCCTGAGGTCATGACCTGAGCCAAAGGCAGAGGCTTTAACCCACTGAGCCACCCAGGTGCCCCAGAGGCTGTTTGTTAATGAAGAGTTGGCCTGTTCTCCAGGTACACTTGGAATCTGTGCTTTGAACATATGGAATTCAGATGATTAAAATAGAGACATGATATCAGGGAACTTCTGATCAAGATGGCAAGTTGCACATGGACCCCCAACTAACTGTCTTACCTCCCAAATTATCTTTGAAATGACTGATCCAATACAAAACTAGGAAAAATGGAACAATCCTTTTAACTTCAAGCGGATGTCATTACACCTTTCCTCACTCGCTTGGCTCCCACCTGACTCTAAGAGTCTGCACCCCCACCTCCCTTCGCTGACTATATTTTTCTCTAAAGCACTTACCTCTTTCTGACATATTGTCTATTTACTTAATATTTATTCACTTTGTTTCCCCTGAATTTAAATGTAAGTTCCTGAGGGAAGTGTCCCTTGTATCACTGGCTGAAACACTGACTAGCACATAGTAGGTGCTCAGTTAGTATTTATCAAATGAATAAATAATGACTATTTACATTTATATTAGAAACCAGAGATGAGTGTCACCTACATAACAGAAATTTCAAGGCATTTCAACAAGATCCAATATCAACAGCTAGATTTCAGCAACACTATTATGTGCATTCTACTTCCCAAGAGTGAGAAATCAGAGGAAAATCACATGGGAAGTTTGTAGCAGAGTGGAAAAACTAAAGTACAAGCTTTCTGGCCAGAGGACTCAGAAGGGGTGACCCAAGGAACCAAAAAAGTAAGAGGGAGATTATGTGAGACAGTGAAGATTAAAAAAACAATGGCATGAAGTCCTCTTTTTTTTTTTTTTTTAAGATTTTATTTTTAGCAATCTCTACACGCAGTGTGAGGCTCCTAACTCACAACCCCGAGAAAGAGTCACACACTACACCAACTGAGCCAGCCAGGTATCCCCCATAAAATTCTTCATGAGCTCCTCAACTTACCCCTGCACTGGATATGCTTAGGTCTGATTTTAAGTAGTATACCTATCAAAGATTTTGACAACTGAGCCAAGGGATAGACCGCTGCCTGGCTTCCAGACTGAACACTGGATGGTCCATGTACAGGACAGATGTTTTCAACATCTTTGTAAGAGACCAGACATTGAAACCACAACCTATAGAAGGCTGGTCAGAATCTGCATTCTGAATCCAACCAGGGTGATTTATTGATAAAAGAAAAATATCAATATTTTCCATATAGTTTAAATAAGACTCCAGATCTCATAACATAAATATTCAGAATATCCAGATTACAGTCCAAAATTACTCAGCTTGTAAAGAACCAGGAAAATTTGCCTGGGAAAAGATAATCAATAGATGATTTGGAATTGATGCAGATATTGGAATTATCTACCAAAGACTTTTTTTTTATCACGATAAAAATATTCCAAGAACTAAGGACAAACATTCTTGAAGTGAAGGGAAAGATAGAAAGTAACCAAAACCTTTTTTTCCCAAATATGTTTATTTTATTTTTTCAATGTTACAAGATTAATTGTTCATGCACCACATGAACATGAAAAAAAAGTAACTAAAATTTAAAAACTCATTAATAAATAATCTCAGTAGCAGAATGGAGGTAACAGAGGGAAGAGTCAGATTAATTTCTGTAAATCTTGAAGACAGATTCATAGAAGTTGTCTGATCTGAACAAGGGAAAAATTGGGTGGAAAAAAGAAAAAAAAGATCAGTGCATCATGGACCTTTAGGACAATACCAAACGTCTGACATTTGTATCAGCAGACAGCAGAGTCCCCGAAGGAGAGGAAAAAAAGAGTTTATGCAGAAAAAGTATTCGAAAAAATAATCACAACAAAACTTTCAAACTTCCATCAAAGGGATGAATCTTTAAAAGTCAATATCCAGAGACATCATAATCAAACTGAAAACTAAAGAAAAAAAATATTGGAAGCAGCCAGAGAAAAAATGAGACCTTATTTATGGGAGAACAAGAATTGAACGACTAGACTTCCCCATGCAATAGATGCCGGTAGCACCTCACCAGTTGTGACAACCAGAATATTTTCAGATATTACCAAATATCTGAATACCTGGGCAGGAGGAGTTGGCCTAAGTTGAGAACAATTGATTCTCACTGAGCCCTCCATTCTCCCAAACACATTTGTTTTTTAAAGAAATGTTACAATTTGATTTTTTAATTACAAGGTTTACAACTCTAGATTAAATAAACAAACCTGGAGTAGGCCAAAAGGTACCCAGCCTCTCACCTCCCATTATAAAGAGGGGTAAAAAATAGCATTCAGAAACACCAGTCAGTTACTTATAAAAGATCAGCAGCCCTGTGGCTCTGAATCCTTACCATTCTTCCCATCCCAGAAGGAAATTGCAGCCTTAAGTAAAGAACTGATGAAGAGAGAACATTCCTACCATATGTCGAGGTGTCTGCAGTTGAGATCAACAAAGTCTAAAGCAACCTGAAAACAGTATTTTGGTCGCTAGCCAAGGCTTCCTACCATTTGAAGACTATGTTTAATTTCACATGGTAGGTTTCTAGAAGATTTCTAGCAGCTGTAGGAAATGCCATATTGGGGGATATTGCACATACAGTAAATATTTGAATTAAGAAACACTGGTGATACCTTGAATTATAGCAACCCAAAAATAGGCATTTGCAAACAGAACTGACTATGGCTGTCAGACTGACTTCAATGGAAAAAATTACTCATTATTAGAGAAACAATTAAATAGGGACAAGCAGAAATTTTGCCAACTAAATGCATTGTCAGATGAACCTAGAAAGTTATGAAAATAAAAAATTTTGATGCTGAATACGTGAACTATTTAGATTGGGGGAAAAACAAGTAATGTTCAATAATTGATAGTTGATAAATACATGCACTATTTTACTTTTTAAACTTTGAAGTTTTAAGTGACCACAGAATCATAATTGGCTTAGTGCACTGGCTTGAATAAACAAGCCCATAAAAATTTCATCTCTTTGGCTCTTAAGATGGAGATTGCAGGGGTCTACTAAAATAATACTTTATTATTTCGCAAGGTCTTATAATTCCACTGAACAGTTATGACAAATCCATTGTAACTTCTACTTTTCCTTCTCCTTTCATTTTTTCGAAACTTTACTGAAATCAGCTTTCTTTTTCAAAACAAAATAGACATTCTATTTTATTTTTCATTCAACAGACATGTATTATCCTTGTGCGACAGGCACAATGGTGGGTTCCGAGGTTACAAAAGTGAGTAAGACATAGATCCTTAGTACACCAGAGGAGCTCATAATCTAGTAAGGAAAGGAATCATAGAGATAAAAATTATGTTATAAATCAGTAACTGCTCTTACAGAAAAAGGACCTAAGACCACAAGAGCACAGAAGGAATTGTAAGGCATACTGCCTAGAAAAATGAAGAAAGATTTCACAAAGAGAGTGGCATTTAATCATCATCTTAAACTTAGGTTTTACAGAGGAATTAGGACAAGTATGTTCTTTTATACCGAGAGAATAGCAAAGAACAAGGTCCTGGGGTTCTGATCAAGCCTAGCACATATCTAGGGAATGGTGGTAGGGGAAGATGATCGTAGGTGGGGCTCTTGGTGGCCTCATCTACCTAACTCTATTTTTTTTAGATTTTAATTTCTTTTTTTTTTTTTTTATGTTAGTCACCATAAAAACCCACAGCGAATGTCATTCTCAATGGGGAAAAGCTGAGAGCCTTTCCATTGAGTTCAGGAACACAGCAAGGATGCCCACTGTTGCCACTATTGTGCAACATAGTACTAGAAGTCCTAGCAACAGCAATCAGACAACAAAAAGAAATAAAAGGTATTGAAATTGTCAAAGAAGTTGTCAAATTCTCTCTCTTCACACACGACATGATACTGTATGTGGAAAACCCAAAAGACTCCATCACCAAGTTACTAGAACTCATGCAACAATTCAGTAATGTGGCAGGATACAAAATCAATGCACAGAAATCTGTTGCTTTCTTACACACTAACAATGGAATTGTAGAAAGAGAAATTAGAGAATCCATTCCATTTACAGTAGCACCAAAAAACCTAAGATATCTTAGAATAAACCTAACCAAGGAGGTAAATGATCTATACTCTAGGAACTACAGAACACTCATGAAAGAAATTGAAGAAGACACAAAAAGGTGGAAAAGCATTCCATGCCTATGGATCAGA
The DNA here is from genome assembly GCA_028646535.1 of Procyon lotor. NCBI lineage: Eukaryota > Metazoa > Chordata > Mammalia > Carnivora > Procyonidae > Procyon > Procyon lotor. The sequence continues at coordinate 1,854 of JAQQSY010000292.1, read as the reverse complement.
AGAATAATCATTGTTAATGTCTATATTGCCCAGAGCAATCTGTACTTTCAGTGCCATCCCAATCAAAATATCACTGGGATTTTTCAAAGTGCTGGAACAAACAATCCTAAAATTTGTATGGAACCCTAAAAGACCCCAAATTGCCATCTACCTAACTCTTAACAGTAGGGAGTTGTAAAGAAATATTAGGCCACCTACTTTTTGCCCCAACCTAAAGCTCACAGCAGCTACCCAGCTGGCTGGGATTAAGAATGTAGCCTGTAGAATGGTGAAGTGTACATAGTGGGTTGACGGCTGTCTGGGATTTAGAAAAGCATATTTGGTGGGGTGCAGGGCTGGAAGGGCAAGGATTTTCTTAGTTTGAGGAATTGGTTTGTCCTCTAAGCAACCAAGGAAACCAAGAGAGACTTACTCAGAGATATGACATCATCAGCTTTGTTTGTTGAAAGCTTTGTGAAGAGTAAATTGGAATGAAAAGAAATTGGTCTCGGGGAAAGCTATTGCATTAGTAATCTGGCTGGTCATTTTTTTTTTTTTTAAATTTTATTTATTTATTTGACAGAGAGAGAGATCACAAGCAGGCAGAGAGGCAGGCAGAGAGGGGGGAAGCAGGCTCCCTGCTGAGCAGAGAGCCCGATATGGGGCTCGATCCCAGGACCCTGAGATCATGACCTGAGCTGAAGGCAGAGGCTTAACCCACTGAGCCACCCAGACGCCCCTGCCTGGTCACTTTTGCTGTGTCATGAATTACGTCCAGAGAGTAGTTCCATACATGTAATGATATTATCTTCAAAAAGTGTGCATCTGCATAGAATGAGAATATTTGAATCCTTCATATACATTGTTGCTTTTATTTTATAAAAGGTCTGTCCTAATCAGATTTTCTTAAGGCTTCTCCTCTTTTATCTGACCATTCTTTATCTTACTGGAAAAGAAAAAGAATCTAACAGTGACTCCCAAGATTCCTGGGCTTATAGTAACCTCGCAGACGTGGGTTTGGACTGCTTCCACAAAACAGGGCAATTGCAAATGACTACAAGTCCCATGGGTAGGTGGGGTTGTTGTTTCCCAAGAATCCTTTCAGGATTTTAGCCTCCACCCCATGAAGTATAAAGAAAGTGTCTTTCCTATCACTAGCTGCATGACAGTAATAATCTGGGGGGCAAGGACAATGCTGATTTCTTTAAACTGTGTCACGTAAGGAATAAAGACACTGGGAATGTTTAGTACAAAGAAAGTACTTAAGCCTTAGCTAGGACCAAGTAGCCATCTTCACTTATTTGAAGACCTGTTCTATAGAAGATAGCTTACATTAACTAGCTCTGTAAGTCTACAGGAGTTAAGACCAATTGATAGAACATGAAGGGAGCCACGTTCCTTAGCCTAAGGAAGTCATTCTAACAATTACCACAGTCTGATGTCAACAAGGGGGAGCTCAGTGGAATTTTGCTTTGTTGTAGCTTTGGAATGGACTTTCTCTTCCTTGCTATTGTACCTCAAACAAAATTTAAGTATTCTAGAAAGTAAATCTTGAATTATGTTGAAGTGACCATCTGAGATATACCGAGTTGAAAATCAGTATGAATCCGCCTTTGTCAGAATTTAGAAAAATGGAGGGTGACTTCATGAGATGAAACAGGGATATGACACTGAGCCGATAATAACATCGTTATGACAGAATATACATTTATGGAGTTCTTCCCATGTGCCAGATACTCTCTTGGGCACAAACAGTGGCTATCTTGTTTAATCCTTGTAAGAACCCTAGGGTGTATACAGTTGACTCTTGAACAACGTGAGGGTTAGGGATGCCAACCCCCGCACAGTTGAAAATCTGCATATAACTTTTTTTTT
>JAQQSY010000291.1:0-21246 GCA_028646535.1 Procyon lotor | reverse complement strand
GTCTCACTTACGTGTTGAGCATAAGGAAAAACATGAAGGGCATTGTGAGAAGGACAGGAAAGGTGAATGGGGGGAAATCAGAGGGGGAGATGAACCATGAGAGACTGTGGACTCTGAGCAACAAACTGAGGGTTTTGGAGGGGAGAGGGTGGAGGGTTGGGCGAGCCTGGTGGTGGGTATTGAGGAGGGAACGTATTGCATGGAGCACTGGGTGTGGTGCATGAACAATGAATCTTGAAACACTGAAAAAATAAAATAAATGTATTTGGGGAAAAAAAGAAAAGAAAAATAAGAATCTATATTTCTATTTTCTTGTATATAGAGAAACTCTGGAAAGGTTCCTAAGAAATTTCCTACAGAGGATGTGGAAATTGAGCAGATGAGAGACCTGAAAGGGAGACAGGGTTTTTCATTCTCATTAGAGAGCACTTCCCCATTCAGTTTTATAACTATATAGCATTCCATTCTGTGTTTGCACTACAATTTGTTTTAATCAGACTCCTGCTGATATGTAGTTTGTTTCCAGTCATTTACTATTACAATCAATTCTACAATTAATCATGTAAATGATTACCTTTCAAAAAACCAAATTTTAAATCATAAATAAAACTTCCAACCAAGAAAATTTCCAGAAATAAAAGGCAAACACTTTCAAATGAAAGCTCTGACTTCTTAAATATAAACAGTGAAGTTCACGACAGCAAGTCTTAGAGGAGGCCAAGTGTAGGATGAATATCTCTCCTTTCTCTCTCCCCCCACCAATTCCCATACCATGCATCCAAAGTACACCAGCTCTTTTGCTTATGAATGAAGAAGCATCCCCACGCCTTCAGTGCAGATGGGAAACAGGTCAAATTATTTCATCCATGCAAGTTTGCACAGGGCTCAAAAGTTGTCCTAATTACTCAGCTGTCATCATTCTTACAGTGTCTCCTCCCACTGAGGCTACTTTGCTAGACTGGCAGGTGTGGCAAGGTATTTATTAAAGTATTAACTTCTTTCACTCTCTCTTTAGTTTTCTCCCCTACATTTGAAGCAGAGAGCTCCCTTTTTGCTCCCTTGTCTCAGAGATGGTTTGCAGCTAACTAGAAAGCAGGTGCTTCCTGAGAAAAGGCGCTCCGTTTATTTGTAAAAACCTTACCTCACAGAAGAGATTGTACAAGATATCCTGGGTGAAGAAAGGAGAAAGGGGAGTACTTTTGAAAGTGGCAAGAGGAGAAAAGGGCTAACTTTTCCATCCAGGACAGAGATAGAAGTCTACGGGTTTTTAAAGTTGCAGGGACCTACTCCTGGCTCCCTACTTGGGCCTTAGAGGGAATGGCTGCATGACTTTTGAACTCTAGGTCACCAGGGTCCCAGCCCGGTTTTGTCTTTGTCCAGTGAGTGGCCCAGGAGCAACTTCTCACTGGATTTCAAGGAATCATTGACACAGTCAGCTTATCACCAGCAACCATAATGGACTGGAGACTAGAGCTGTTTTCTCTGTGACTCTGCAAATAATGAGAAACTTGACATACAGTGGCTTAAACAAAGAGGGTGTTTCTTTTTCCTCTCACAACAAGAAATTCTAGAAGGAAATGGCTCCTGGAATTGGTTCAGTGGCTCAATAATGTTGGGGCCACTAAGTGTGTGTTCTCCTGGCCTGTCCTTCATGAATTGCAAGATGGCTGCTACAATTCCAGATACCATGTCCCTATTAAGTCAGGAGAATAAGAGGAAGAGGCAGCATGAGGGTCTTGCATCCATTTTGTCAGGAAAAACAAATCATTTCCTACACCCTCAGAAGAAAGTTCTCTTATCTCTCATTGGTCAGCACCATCGTTTGACCACTTGTCTACCCCTCATGCCAAGGAAGATGGCGAAGCAAAAGGGACTTGGGAACACCTGTTGGGTTAGCCAAAGCCACAGTGACTGCCACATCCAATTTTAGGGGCATTACATAAGCATCCTGAGTCTATAGGATCAGTGGGAGATGAAACCCCCAAAATGACAAAGAATCAATTTTCCACCACCAAGTGAGGTACCATGGGATTAGAATGAATTTTTAAGAAACCGACTAAGATGAAATAAATACATTCTTTTAAATCAACAAACAAACAACAACAAAAATAAGAGGTAAAAGGTGATGTTTCTTGCCTGTCAGAGTTTGTGGTTATAAATTCATTACCTTTTACACAAGCATCAGTGATCTTAAAAAAAGAAAAAGATCTTTGCCTTTGAGGAGTCATTTTGAAACAAAGGAAAGGAAGAGAAAGAAAGAAAGAAAGAAAGAAAGAAAGAAAGAAAGAAAGAAAGAAAGAAAGAAAGAAAGAAAGAAAGAAAGAAAGAAAGAAGGGAGAGAGAGAGAGAGGCAGGGAGAGGGAGGGAGGGAGAAAGAAAGAAAGAAGGAAGGAAGGAAGGAAGGAAGGAAGGAAGGAAGGAAGGAAGGAAGGAAGGAAGGAAGGAAGGAAGGAAAGAAAGAAAGAAAGAAAGAAAGAAAGAAAGAAAGAAAGAAAGAAAGAAAGAAAGAAAGAAAGAAAGAAAGAAAGAAAGAAAGAGGAAAGAGGGAAAGAAATATCAGTAGTAAAAGCTTCCTAGCAAGCAGTTTCCAAGTCTGTTCCTCATGGGCCTGAGAACTCAACTGTGGACATTTAAACACGAGCAATAAACGTAAACCCAATTTATGAGGTATGTTTGACTAAAGGTCAACATTATTTCAACATAATCATAGAACTTCTAAAATTTGCCAAGCAGGTGGCTGCCGATGGGCTCTTTCCAAGCCTCACCTAACTGGATAATGCCTGTATTTTAAATATCAGATGTGAGTCTCTCTCTGTTAAATGTAGTCAGTTCCCCCAAACCCAAATCCTGCCTGGCAGGTGGCCTGTATTTCTGAATTTCTGTTTTGTGCTTTGTGTTCTTTCAGACTGGACTTCTGCTTTGTTTTTAACTGGCATTAGACTAGTTAACTCTGTTGTTTCTTAGGCCTGGTTCTGGATCCCTCTCTTTCTTCTCTGCCCTGCTTGTGTTGTCTCTTCTACTGCTCTTCCAAAGGATGTGTTAGTCTCCTCATCAGCTGGCTGTCTCCTCTCCCCAGAGGTAGTGTGATGGCAGGAGTCTAAGTGACGGCAGCAGAACATGGGATCAAGCAAACAAGCTGCTGCTTATTATAGAGATAGATCATTAACTTTATATCACTAAGTGCATTTGTCAGCTTATCTCTTTCAAACTTAGGATAAGGAAGTCATTTCCCAGCAGTAATCACTTTCCAGCTACAACTTTTATGCATCTGACCAGGATAGATGAAATTGATGGGGGGGGTGCTTTGAACTCCTCCCAGGCGTATCTCTATAATGTGACATTTCATATCATGCAATTATTGTTAATATTAACAAGAAGTACCTATAGGGTGTTTGGAGTTTCTAACACGAAATGTGTCACATGACAGGAACAAATCCCTTTGGGGAGACAGAATATGAATACAGGGAATATTACCTGTACCATGGAGCTGAGATCTCTAAGGTCTGTGGATTTAGTCTCGTCGATATGTAGCTAAGGACAGGGGTCAACACTTTTTGAACGTGGCTTCTCCCACTTGAAAAGGAGGGGTAATTTGTTTTCTTCTGCATGTGTGCACGCATGTCCTTTATAGAGTAGATCTGCCATGAAGCCAATTAACCCTCTGGAACCCCTTTCTCACCCGAGCCCCTTCCCAACTTCCATACTGCCCATTTTGTAATTTCACATTATTTTTCTTAAAGGAGACCCCCTAAATTGCTTAAGCGTCAGGCTTCACAAAATCTGGGTCTGTACCTTATCAAACATATAACATCACTTTCCACTTCCGATTTTTAGTTATATTCAGTATTTATTGGAAATGAGCAAGTACATTAGTGGCATCATTTTAAAAAACAACTCATTTTATTTGCTTCTACTTTTATGATTAATTTTGTAGTTAAATTTAACCATTTGGAGGCATTTTAATATAACCTTCTTTGATGACAATTCAGCAATAGCTTTAAAAATTATAAATATACTTATACAGTTATAAGTTGCCGTATCTACAAAACTATTCAGTAGCCAAAGATTGAAAAGACCCTAAAAGTCATCAATAAAAGACTAGATAAATAAGTTATGACACATCTGTATAAACACTGTGCAGCTATTTAAAAAATGAGAAAGAACTCTATGTGCTGACACGGAAAAGTTTCCAAGATATATTGTTAATAAAGTATGAAATGATGAAGATAGTATGCTATATAGTGCAGTAAAAGGGTGGGGGATAAGAATTTACAATGTAAAATTTACATTTACAATGGCTTGTGTTTGCATAAAGTAATTTTGAAAGGACATATAAAAAAACTAATAAAAGAAATTACCTATGGTAGTGTGAGTTTGGGAATTGAACGGGTGAGAAAACAGGAGTGGAAGTGAGATATTTCACAGTTTTATGCCTTGTGTATACAACACCAGTGGAATATATTACTCAAAAAGTCAAATCAGAAAGAACAAGAAACTGTCTTCATGCTCTTCTCCTGTCTCAGTGTGTCTATATCCTGTGAGCCCTCCAAGCATAAGTGTCGTTGTAGTGACCTCATGAAGCTTCTCTTGGAGGGAGAACCTTACCATATCCTCAGCTCCCTTCGTAACGGCACTAAAACCAATTTCTCTTAGGACAAATCACCCCCCACTCTGTGTGATCCTTATTTAGAAATGTCTTTTGCGAGGCAGTTCTCTATTTACCTCCTGCCATTCTTCCCCTCACCTCTACATGACCTTCACATTATACTTCTCTCAGTCTCTTGAACAGGCTACATTCCCTCCCACAGAAATGCTTTCCCTGACCCCCTTGACTCTGTTGGGTTGCCTTGCTTTTCTCTTCCATCCCTGTATATTCCTTTCCAAAATACTTAGCTCACTTGTTATTCCTTATAATATGGGTTCCCACTCAGGATTCTGGACCAAAGGCTCCGTGCTGGTCTGAGTTGTATTTGTATCATTTACTTCTGTGTTCCTGGTGCTTAATATAGTTCCTAGCAAGAGTGAGCTAAAAATTATTGACTGATGATAACTGTTTCCTCCTTACCGGAGAGTGATTTCCTTTCAGGTAAGATATGTCTTCCTCTGTAGCACACATAACACATGACAATAGTGTTAACGTAAGAGACGGCGGTTCAAATAAGAGCTGCCATTACCAGCTCTGGGATCTTGCCTTTTAGCCTCTCTGGGCTTCAGAGATCTCATCTACATTAAACTTTTCATTCATTCTGTCCTTCAGTAAACATTTACTGAGAGCCAGCCATCTTCCAGGCGCTATTCTAGTACCTGTGGAAGCAGAAAAGTGCTCGCTCTCTGCAACATGAATTCTAACTCCCTCGAGGGAAGGGGAGTTGGGTAAACAGGAGCGCAATAAAGCCTTCATCCAAGTAAACAAATTTTTCAAGTAGTGATAGAGGCTACAATAGAGCAAAGGAGGGTAGCTAATTCAGAGCAGCCAGGGAAGCCTCTGTGAGGAGATAATGTTTGAAGTGAGTTTTGGAGTAGATTAAATGAGATGGTGTCCACCAATACTTTAAAAAAATAACTAGCATATAATGAACTTCGATAAATGATAACTATTAGTATAATTGAACATTTGTCAAAAGAATGAACTAAAGTATATGAAAATATAAACAGATTCTCTTTAATACATAAGATGCTCTAATCACAATGTTTTCATATAGTGTGTTATTTAAGTCAGCAAGCTCTTTTCTGGCTGCAACAATCTCCTTTTTTTACTGAAATAGTTAATGCTCCTCCAAAGCCAGACAATTAATACCCTGGTGTGATGTCATTACTCACAGTGTCTAACAATGTCCTCAGAGAGAAATCACAGAAACAAATGTAACATTGGTGTTCTTATGTGGATGCCGTGTTCTTTAAGGTCCCAAGAACCTATGAGTTTTTACATGCTTGTTACATCTGAGCTGAAGGAAAACAGGGTTGGGAGATCTCAGTGAGGGAGACCACAGATGTGTCAACACAGACCTCTCCTAAACTATGAAAAGTCCCCAACAATTCACATCTTCCTGACGAGGTACTAAAATCACTGGAATGTATCGGCTGGTATGTATCATGGGGTAGGGTTAAGGACCTCCCCTGTGCCAGGCACTTCTCATTTAATATCTGAAAAATATATAAGGAAGCCAGCCAGCTGTCCTAGGTTGGGTTCCCAGAGCTGAACCTTAGAAGGGGATATGACTTCCAGGTGAAGTCTCTTCTTAGGCTGGGGAACCCTGGGAATTTGGGGGGTGTATCCCTAAATGTGTCCCCATTTGAGGCAGGGGGTGAGTGTGTACGCACACACACACACACGCACACACACACACAAATAATAAACAGGACCCAAAGAATCTAGGCAGAACACTGACCATGTCCTCTATGGTATTCATATCCCTGATTTACATAATTTACATTTTTTAAAAAAAATTCTATTTCTTAATTGTAAGTTGTTACACAGGTATGTATATGAAAATAGTTATGACTAGTGTTATGTGTATATATATATACACACACACACGTATATATATGTATATATGTTAATATATTTACTTATTTTTTTCTTTTTTTTAAAGATTTTATTTATTTATTTGACACAGATAGAGAGAGATCACAAGTAGGCAGAGAGGCAGGCACAGAGAGAGGGGGAAACAGGCTCCATGCTGAGCAGAGAGCCCGATGCGAGGCTTGATCCCAGCACCCTGAGATCATGACCTGAGCTGAAGGCAGATGCTTAACCATCTGAGCCACCCAGGCCACCCTACTTATTTTTTTTCTGAAGACCAACAGAGTTCTGATGTCCATTCTGGAACTCTAGAGACAAGCTGGGCCTGTGTAAGAAAATCAAAATTATTCTACTTGGTGATTCTATTTTCTTAAAATCACAAAGAACTCTCTTAGAAGCAAAGGAAAACCAAGCTGATCGTAGAGACTGGGAGTCAATGTGGTTAACAGGTGACAAAAAAGACAACTTAGTTCTCTTTGAGATTTCTCTGCCTGGCATGTTCTTCCGTCACCTCTGCATAATGAAATCCTAACCTCCTTCAAGTTCCAGTTAATAATACTTCCTCCAGGAAGGCTTCCCGGATTGTGCTAAACAAAAGTTATCTCTCCTTCTAAATTTATAGGGCACTTGTCAGTTATTCATCATATATTACCATCCTTTATAGCATAGTATAGGACTATAGGGAGTCACCAGCATTGAAGACGTGTCTCTACCACTTGTGTGTGACCTAAAGAAATTGCTTAGTCACTCTGCATTTATTTCCTCAGTTGTAAAATGGAGATGATAACAATAGGACCTCCCCAATAAGTTGTTGTGAAAGATAAAACAAAATAGTGGATGTATGTCAGCTGGAAATCAGTAAGATCTCAGGAAATGTTAGCTGTTACTGCTATTGTCATTATTGAGTATTATCTATTCTAGCAGATGATAGGTTTCTGAAGAACACGGAACATGACTTAGGGGCTCCAGTACACACATCGCATGTTGGCTTGCTCTGTAACAGTCATGTTCTTTTGAGCTCCTCAAGAACAGAGAAAACAACCTCATGTTGACACTTCACGTTGTATATGGTGGGATTCGGCCTATGTAGATGCTTGGTGATGGGTCAAATCTATTTACCCTCCCTCATTTGGCCAGATTCCAAACAATCAAAAGAGAACTTCCATAAACTCACACCACACAGTTTCTTACCTCAGAGGGGACCGACCAAGCATTCCTGTTTGCCATGGGCTGCATGCGTTTGGGCACTGGAAGTCTCATGATCCCCGAAAGCCTTCAGTCCTAGACACACCAGGACGGTTGATCCCCTTACCTGCACCTGTGCCCATCCACTCGGTTAGCCTGCTGTTTTTAGGGATGAACAATGGTTCTTACTCCTGTCTAAAGCCAAGCCCTCGTTGCGGTTGGCATTTCTTCTGCCTACTAGGGGACAGGGACTCTTGAAATCCCCCCTCTCCTTCCTGCCTCATCCTCTTTGAACCATTCCCATCAGCACATAAACATGTTGCCATTTCTCCTACTTAAAAAAAGCCTTAAAACATCAAAACAAAAAACAACAATAGCAATAACAACAAAAAGCCTGGAACTTCCATCTCCCTCAAGCCACCACCCCTCCCCCCCACTTCTTGGCTCCCCTTCAGAACAAAATTCCTTAAATGAATTGTTTCTACATTGTCTCCAGTTCCAAAGCTCCCCTTTCCCAGTCTTGTTGAACCACTTTAATTAGGCTTTTGTTCCCAACTCTCCATAGATGTAGGTCTTGTCTCAGTTGGCCAATGACCTAGAACTTTCCTAGACTGTTGCATTATGAGAAATGAAATTCTCTAGTTTTGAGCCATTGTATTTTCTTGTTTTTTAATCACAGAAGTTTATCCTAGCTTAAGGAAAAGAGCGGTTTTGTATTGTATTCAGTTATGTATTCAGTTCATATACCTCCTCTGCACTTCCCACTTATGGATCCAGTGGTCTGCCAGCACCCAGTTAAATATATAGTAAGCATCTCATACTTACCATGCCAAAGCTAAACATTTAATTTCCATCCCTACGCAATCTCCCCCTGTCAGAAAACTGTTCTCCATTCTTCTTGCTCGGTGCCCACATCATGAAGTCATCCCCAATACCATTCCTTCTCTCATATCCCACATCCAGTCTCCCAAGAAAGGCCACCAGCATCTCTTACCAGATATTGCAAATGCTTCCTCACCGCTTCCACGCTGGCCTGCCAATCTGTCCCCAACACCGGAGCCAGAATAATCCTCTAACATTATAGGTCAGTGTAAGCCACTCGTCTGCTCAAACCTTCCCCCTGTGGCTTCTTGCCTCATTCAGAATAAAATCCAGAGCACTTACCTTGACCTACAATGCCAAATGACCCCATCCCATTACCTGTCTGACCTCATCTGCCTTCCTTATTCTGCCTGGGCCTGGAGGGCCCCCTCACTCACCTCAAACACCCATAGCCACTTAAGCCTCTGGCTGTGAACGAGCTGAACCTCCCGCCCACAAGGCCTTCCCCTAGATCACCACATGATTACTTCCACACTTTCTCAGTCTCTCTTCGAATTTTAAATTCTTTCCCTTGGCTTTTAAATCACTCATTTATTGATATAAGAAATACTTTCCATGCAATAGACACTGTGGGAACGTGAAGATGAATATGACACGGACCCCGCCCTCCAGAAACTCCTAAATTGGACTGGAGACTGGGCTTTTCAGAAGGTTTCCCGGGGGAGGTGACCCTAAGATGAATCTGGAAGAAAAAATAGGAGTTAGTGGGGGGAGGGGTGAAAAGGCAAATGCCTCTGAGAGAGAGAGTGTAGCTATTGTGTGTGGGTATGAGACCATATACCATATTCAGAGGTTACAAGATCAGCCTTTTCCGCCATGGAGTCTGGTCACGTGCTGTGAGACAAGCACTATTGATAGCTCGGTTAGCTGCAGGAGGATGGGAAAGAGAGGAAAGAGCCACTCCTGACCCCGAGGGTGGTGGAGGAGAGAAAGCCAAGAGCAGTGACCAGACACGGAGATTGACCAAACAGAATGAGTAGCCCATTAAATAGAGGGAGACATGGCCCAGCATCATGGGCAGAATTCAGGAACGGGGATTCCTGCAGCAAGCAGTGCTCGGAGATAATGAGAACGATGGGTATCTGCACACTGATGGCGCCGAATGAGCCAGGTTCGCTGGTACTCATGCCTTCTTCAGTCTCCCTCCTTGAGTCTCGGCTGGATCTGTGACTTGCTTGAACCAAATTGTTCTCAACCAGGGGAGACTTGGCCCTTCCGGGGGACTTCCGACAATGTTTGGAGACAATTTTGTCAAAAGTTAGGGGAAGGGGAGTGCAACTGACATCTAGTGAGTGGGTTGAGGCCGGAAAAGTGTCAGACATCAAACAATGTACAGTACAGTCCTACTACAAAGAATCACCCAGCCCCAAATGTCAATAGTGCCAAGGCTGAAAAACGCAATAGAATGTAGCCTATGGTTTGAGACCTTATGCCTTAGGAATCTAGAAGCTTCCACTTTTGTACCCTCGGAAACAGGTCAGCCAAAACTTCTTCTTTTTTTTTTTTTTCCCAGCCAAAACTTCTTACATGGGTGGCAGCTCAGCGACTCCATGGAGAGACCCCATGAGAAGCAGTAGTTCTACAGCTGCATGGAAGAGAACCGAGAACCCGACTCACAGCAAGAAGCAAGGTCCCAGATGTATGATCCCAGGCAAACTGTTTCTGCCAGCTCCCGACCATCTGAACCATCTTTGCTGAGGTGTCAGATACGTGAGCCGAGATGCTATCATGGGTAGTCCAACCCTAGCAGACAGTACAGGGAGCATAGACAGGTTGTCCCTTCTGAGCCTTGTCCAAATTATAGAATCATGAGCAAATACATAAAAAGTCCATCTAAGTCTCTAAGTTCAGGGATAGTTCGAACACAGCATTAGATAGATGAACAACAGCCAACATAGCAGGCCCTGATCTAAACCCATTCCAACTAAACCCTATGAAATGGAATGTGTTCTTGTCAGTGACACCGTAGCTAGGGGGAAGCCTGCGCACACAAGCACAGAGGAGTTTGGTACCCACCAAGGTTAACACAATGAGGAAGTAAGAGAGCTTGGCTTTAAAATCAGGCAGCCTGACTCCAGAGGCTATGTCTTTTTTTTTTTTTTCAACATTATTGGTTTATTAATCCTCTCATGAAAAATCTGCACAATCACCACAGATAAAGCCACGGCAGCATCTTCACTCCTTCTGTTGTCCAGTCTCCAGCTCATTCTCTTTGCCAACATTGGCTTTTGCAGTCCCCATGACTTTCTTCATTCTGTTCTTGCATTCTTTTCACTGTTTTCTTGATGTCTTTTTCTTCTCATACAGACCGTGTCTTGCGAGTCTATGTTTCCGTTCATCTTTCTTTGCATGATCCAAGGAGTCATAAATCATGCCAACGCCAGTTGTCTTGCCGCCACCAAAATGGGTTCTGAATCCAAATCCAAATATGACATCGGGTGTGGTCTTGTACATTTTGGCTAGTTTTTCCCGAATTTCTGTCTTAGATACCGTTGTCTTTCCCGGATGAAGGACATCGATGACCATCTGTTTCTGCTCAAGTAGTCAGTTGGTCATGAACTTCCTGGTCTGGATAGTTACTGTGTCGTTCATGATGGCGGCTGAGCCTAGGCTATGTCTTAACCATCATGACATACAGCCTCTCTCTGGGCATTCATTCATTCATTCATTCAATGATTTATGGAGGATCTACCATGTGCAAGGAACTCTTCTGTCCACATGGAATACAACAGAGACCAAAACAGACAAAATTCCTGGTCTCATGGAACTCACTTCTAGTGAAGTCTGAAAAGCCATAGAAGCATGCTATCAGGTCACATGACACTGATTGCTTTTTTGGCATCCATTGAAGCATCTATTCACCATCTCCACTAGGGAATTATCCTTCCCTTTGGATACAATCTGTTAAGGTTGTTGCTGAAGGTGGGCAGCAGCCTTGGCCTCACCAAGCCAGGCCAAATGTTCACATCCAGGGATTTGTGTCCTCAGAAAAATAGCAGAAAGATTGAAAATGGTGGAATTCATTCACTCCAGCGGTGGCTCCCAGAAAAAAACTCTCAAAGAGCTCCTTCTATTCAGAACCCAAAATCTGCCCTGCCTCCTACCCATTTATGAGCCTTGTTCTCTAGTCTTCTCCTTATTCTGTGAGTCATCTGATATCTTCCTAATAAATGCCTACACTGACTTGGGCAGAGACTGGTTCTACTGCTTGTGGTTAAAGGGCTCTAACTGCAAGTCTGGAGTTAAGGAGAAGGTCTCTGGACCCAGGGTGAAGGACTGGTAGGAATCAAGCAAATAGTAATGGTATCCCCCAATCATCTCCATTATTCATCTCTGGTTTCTGATATGAGCAACTGATGTTTCCTTGGTCCTATCTAGAATGTTCAGGAAAAACCATTTCAAGCCTCCTTCTTCAAACCTGATTGCTGTTCTAAGACATTTCTGCACAGAAATTTGAAAACCATTGAAAATAATCTTTAAAGCAGAGACTGAGACACAGGACACTGGTGAATAGAAATGGAATAAAGATCCCAGCCTGTATAGAAGCCCAAGAGTCAGGATGGAGCGTGAGCTCAGAAGCACATGCCGGAGCAAAGATGATTCTAAGCCCTATCCCAGACTCCCTGAATCAAATCTCTGGCGTGGAGACCACGAAAGTTCATTTTTGGATGAATGACACTGGCCCTGATTCAGAGGCTCACTGAAGTTGGATAACCTTCTGTTCACTGCTGGGCTAAGAGCCCCTTTGAAGAGTGTTTATCAAACTTCACCATGCAGACTAGTGATCTGACTAAGAGGCAGCTACTGATTCAGGAGGTTTGGAGGAGAGCCTGAGACTCTGAATTTCTAACAGGTGGGCAGATGATGTACTTGGTGCTCAGATCATATTTTGGGTAGCAACTCCCTGGAACACTCTGGCCTCCACACTGGATGGGTCACAGAGTCTGGGTGGGGCTAGCTAAGCCTGAAGCTGGGAGGCAGGAGGCACAGACCCAGGAGGGAAGCTGAGATGCAGAGAGAGCCTGACAGCTCATTCCTTGGCAAACTGACAGAATGAAATCACAGAGCCTGCAAAACTGACAATCAGATCCTTAACCAGCACAATGCTACCACCCTTCTGGCTTAACCTTAACTTAATCCATTAATTAAATCCTCAAACAGCTACTTTTCCTGACCCTTTCCCTCTGAGTCCTGGCTCAGTATTACAAGATGAAACAAAAACAAAGACGTGATTCCAAAGTTCAATCTGATGTAATTGGGTGCTTTGTTCTTAATGAGAGTGCAAAGTATTTTTTTTGTAGGCCATTGAGTCTGTGTAGATAGTAGTTTCATGTTTACTGTTCTAATAAAAATTGCTTCTCCCTATGAGAATAAAAGTGTCGACAAAGCTGACATAGACAGCTTTCAAATGGCGGATGAGAGAGAATCAAATTATTCTGGAGAACTTGTGAATATTTACTGACAAGACATGGCCCTTCTCTTCCTATTCATTCCCACATTGACTAGCAACCATGGTCCAGGTGTGATGCTAAGTACTGACATTTGTTATAGGGGTTATGTGGTACCAAGGGTCTGGCCAAGAAAGCCAAGAAACTAAGAAATTCGGCCTCCGTCTATTTTTAATGAAGCTCACAAGATCCACTCCATTGTTGGATTTATTTATTAAATGGAAGACTAGATGCAAATCCCTATCTATTCCCTGTCGTCTGGAGGAAACCCAAAAACAAAGGTAGAGTTCCAGATACTAGGGAGTAAACAACAGGTGGTCTGGGCTTCATTCAAAATGTGAGTCACACTAAAATGGATGTGGGGTTTTTTTTTTAAGAGTCATTTCCACTCCAGATTTCAATGTATGCTATTCATATCAGGTGGGGTGTTTTTTTTTTTAAGATTTTATTTATTTATTTGACAGAGAGAGAGATCACCAGTAGGCAGAGAGGCAGGCAGAGAGAGGAGGATGCAGGCTCCCCGCGGAGCAGAGAGCCTGATGTGGGGCTGGATCCCAAGACCCTGAGATCATGACCTGAGCCGAAGGCAGAGGCTTTAACCCACTGAGCCACCCAGGTGCCCCAAGATACTGCTCTTAAAGCTTGTATCCCCTATATGCAATGGTTCATCAAACCAGAAGTTTTAAAATCTCTGGTTTATATTGGAATTATTTCTCAAAGAGCAGTTTCCAAGTCATCTGAATGATACTAAAATCTTAAAAGTGTGTGTGAAGCACCCACACGCAAATTCTTTGTGACAGAACTATGGCTGTTTAAGGAAACTCCTGGAAATGATTAGGGAGGGAACATGAGACAGTAAGGAAGGAGAAGTCCAAAGTGAGGGCAAGCAGAGGAAAGTAGGACAGTCAAGGAAAGGGATGAAGCAAAGGGGGTGCTGACATGAGGTCTAATGAAGAAGGTTGAAGTAGAATGAGAAGTACAGAAACCATCACCAAGACCTTGAATGTGGGGCACCTGGGTGGCCCAGTTAGTCAACCATCTGCCTTTGGCTCAGGTCATGATCTCAGAGTCCTGGGATTGAGCCCCACATCGGGCTCCCTGTTTAGTGGGGAGTCTGCTTCTCCCTTTTCCCGCTGCTCCTGCTCTCGCTCTCTCTCTCTCAAATAAAATAAGTAAAATCTTAAAAAAAAAAAAAAGACCTTGAAAAACTTGAGAAAAAAAGTAAAGACACCAAAAGGAATATCACCTTCTTGGAAAGGCCTTATCCTACCAATGTACCTAAAATAAATACTCAGCTCTCAACAGCCCATTCTCTATATGTTACCTGGTCTTATTCACTGCTGTAGCCCTAAACCAAGGGCAGTGCCTGACAATAGCTAAGGGCTGGACAAAGTAGGAGTTGAATGTATTAATGAATGAAACCAATGAAGGGATTTGAGAAGTGGAGAAGGCAGAATGCTAATATAAGTGTTTAGGACAGAGATGCAATGAATTAAGGGGGGGGGGGAGAAAAGAGCAAATAAAAGTAAAACCTTCTGTTACATCTTAAAATTTAAGATAAAAAGATATAGGAGTCCCAAACCCACCCCAAATTCGATCTAAACAGCTTAGAAACATTCAAAAGTATTTGTGAGCTTTAGAAGAGATGTGTCAAATAATTTTCAAAGATAAAAACTGGGCCCTTGATTCTGGGTAAAAGAGCCTGAAGACTCCAAAAAACCCTCCAGCCCCTCCCACCCTGAGCAGCAGAAAAAGGCCTCAGCCAAGTCGCATTGCCCTAAGGGGCTCATGGGACCCCCATGGAAAGTCACACTAGAGAGAACATGGAATGTCACTTGGGAGCTGTTCAAGAAAAGAGGAAAACAGAGTTAGTAAGGGGGAAAAGCTTTATAAATCTAGTAAGTGGTCAGAAAAGAGAGTTTGACTAACCACCCCTCCCACCACCCCCTGGTCCCCGCAGACAGTGTCTCATTGTTGGGATTATGTTTATTTGAGAAAAGACAAAGCCTCAGCTGTGAGTCTGTGGTTGTGCACGCCTAGTACTTATTTTACCAAACGTCTTGGTGCTGGCGGGAGTGATGCTGAAGGGGCTGGTTTAGGCAAAGGACAAAGGAGTGACTTATGACTCCACCAAGATGAAAACATGTTCCAAGGCACCTTCTCCACCAGAGACCTGCATGAGTTGGTCCTTGCCTTGTATATCCGGATTGCACACATTCAATCATCCTCAGATGATTCCTCATCCTCCTCATCCTCAATCATACTCAGAACACAATGTTTCTTTCCTGAACGCAGAATCCAAACACTGCTTGATCCGATAACGTTGGTTACCCCTGAAGAGTGGAGGGGAAGAGTGAGGGACACTAAACTCTTATTTTATGTAGTCTTAACAGAGTGCTGAAATTTGTTTTGTTTGCTTGCTTTTTTTTTTTGTTTGTTTGTTTCTGTTTGCTATTTTTGAAACTGTAATATTATTAAATAAAACAGTAACAGATTATGGTTATTTTTTACTTTTTTCTATTTGACATTCCATATATGTACACATATTTAATCAGGTTGTAGGAGACAATCACTTTTTTTTTTTATTTGACAGAGAGAAACATAGCGAGAGAGTACAGCGAGAGAGGGAACACAAGCAGAGGGAATGGTAGCGGGAGAAGCAGGCTTCTTGCCGAGCAGGGAGCCCGATGTGGGGCTGGATCCCAGGACCCTGGGATCATGACCTGAGCCGAAGGCAGACGCTTAACGACTGAGCCACCCAGGCGCCCCAATAATAACTAATTCTTATCGCTTAATTCTTATCGCTATGTCCCGTGCGTAGTCCTGAGTTCTTTGCTCTTATTTATTTAATTCTTACAATTGAGTGAGGAAAGTACTGTTTAATCACTATTTACAGATGAGGAACCGGCCCCGGTTGTGGAGGAGTCGAAGATGAAAGCGTTAACAAAATCTTGTGGCTGTGTCATCTGTAACTCTTGGATTTCATAACAGAGGGGTAATGTAAACTGTCCGGGGTTCTTTTCTTAACTTTCTTTTTTTTTTTAAGATTTTTTTTTTTTTTTTTAATTTGTCAGAGAGAGAGCAAGAGCACAAGCAGGGGAGCAGCGGAGGCAGAGAGAGAAGCAGACCCCCTGCTGAGCAAGGAGCCCGATGCCGGACTGGATCTCGGGAACCCAAGATCATGAACTGAGCCAAAGGCAGATGCTCAACCGACTGAGCCACCCAAGTGTCCCTCTTTTCTTAACTTTTTAATTGAAATTTAGCATGTGTGTAAGTCCATTAAGTGCACCAATATTAAGCATACAGCTTGATGAAATTTTACATGTATATCCTCCAGGAAATCTTCACCTGATTGAAATATAAAATATTTCCAGCATCCCAAAAAAGGGTTTCTTTTGATTCTTCCTAGCTGACACCTCCCCAAAGGTAGCCTTTATTCTTATTTTCACCATCATAGATTAGTTTTATCTGTTCTTGAACCTCATATAAATAAAATCATGCAGTTTGTACTCATTTCTGGCTCCTTTCCTTCAATACAGAAAGTCATCCGTGGGTTTGTGTGAATTCATAATTCATTCTTTTTTGTTGCTATATAGTATTCTATTCTATGATCATTCCACAATGATTTACCCATTCCCCTGTTGATGGACTTTTGGGTTGTTTCCAGTTTGAGGTTATTATGAATAAAGCTACTATGATTATTCTTTCTCGTGTCTTTTAAAGAACAAATGCCCTTACTTCTCTCGGGTGTATCCTTAAGAGTGGGATCGCTGCATTATAAAGTGGATGTGTATTTAGAGTCCATAGAGATTGCCAAACAGTTTTCTAAAATGATTATGCCAATTTACACTCCCACGAGCAATGCGTGAGAGTTCCAGTCTCTCCACATCCTTGCCAACTCCGTGTCATTCCAGTAGGTGTGTAGTGCTATCTCATTGTGGTTTTAATCCCTGATAACTAAGAAGCCAAGTGCTTTTTAATATCCCTGTTCACCACTTGAAAGTCTTCTTTTGTGAAGTGTCTATTTAAATCTTTTTCTTCTGTTTCTAATTAGGTGGTTTATCTTTTTCTTATTGAATTATAGCAGCTCTTAACACATTCTTGTTGGAAGTCTTTTGTCAAACACATGTAATTGGGAATAAATTCTCACAGTCTGGCTTCTCTTCTCTTTCTCTTAATGGTATCTTTTAACACCAAATCCCCTTCAGAAATTAGGTAATAAATAGATTTTATATAACACATATACAGGAAAGAAGTTATCTAACTAAGTTTTCAACATGCATAACATGTAATAAAATTTATGTTGATAGCTTCAAATGAAATCTATTTCAAATAGCCATTTTATTTACTCAAGCATTCGTTTCAATATTCACCCTAAGTTAATTATGTGCGAGGCACTGTGCCATGCACATTGGCACATGGCATATGCACATTGGATGCAAATATGGCCTAGTCTCTTCTCTCCCTCAAGGAACTCCATGAGGCTGGCAGGTGATAAACTGAAATAATGTAATGAGAGAAGTGATAATAGTCTGTACATTTCCATGAGATGAGGTTAGAGTGAATGGACTATGAGGAAGCCCAGTAGGAAGAACATTAAAGCAGTTTCACCAAGGGACATTTGCAGAGCGTCTTGAATGAAAAGAAAGGCTTTCACCAAGCAAGCTTGCAGGAAGGGGCGTGGAAGGCATGGAGGGGTCAAAGGCAAATATTTTGGTGTCACTGAACCATTGATCTCCTGTATGTGGTTCTTCAGACCACCTATACCAGTTTGACCGGAAGCACTTGTGAAAATTGCACATTACTGCCTTTCATCCCAGAACGTCTTAATTCACATCTTTGGAGGTAGAACTTGATAATCTGAATTTTAACCTTGTCCCTTGAGTGGTTGTGGGGTCTTTTTATACATTTGAGAACCATTGAACTGGAGTGTAGGGGAACCAATATGACACAGAAAATGGTTCCTGGAGTCAGGTTGTGAAGAGCCCTTCCTTGAATTTCATGCAGAAGACTTTGGGTTAAATCCAAGTTGGGCAATGTAAGGCTGTTAAAAGAGGTTTCAAAAGGAAGAAAGTTTAAAACTCAAGATTAATGGTCTGGATGAATGGTGTCCTTTCTACTCCCCAAATGGTGTATTAAAATCATCAAGGGGATCTGCACAATCTATCTGATAGCATGTCTTTACTAAAAGTCAAAGGAGAAAGTAATATTTGCATTTCCTGTTCTAGGTCTAAGATTGGCAAACTTATTCTAGAAAGGGCCAAATAGTACCCACTTCAGGCTTTGTGGGCTGTGTAGTCTCACACCTACTCAATCTGCCTTCTTAGCAGGAAAGCAGCCAAACAGCCATAGAAAATATACAAATGAATGGGCATGGCTGAATTCCAACAAAATATTATTTACAAAATCAGCCAGGTCAGATTTGGCCTGTGGGAAGTTACTACTAATTTGCCCTCATTGATTATCAATAATTTCACTTAGTCTAGCCAACAACTTATAACCCAAGGTTTAACTTCAAGATTGGGAGGTATCTTCTCCCACCAGATCTTGTTTGATGACTGTAGGTTTAAATAAATATAAATCTGAAATAGGTTAACAAAGAAAAAAATTAGTGAAATCCAGATTGTGATAAATTCTATAAGAAAATGCCCTCGATGCTAAAAATGTGATGAGAAAAGAAGGGGGGAAAACAAGGAGACTGTTTTAGTCTAGATTAAAAGGAATTTAAGAGAGTTAACAACCAAATATAATGCACGAAGATTGGACTCTGGATCAAAAAAGGAAAAACAAAACTGCTATAAAGAATACATGTGGGGGGAGCCTGGGTGGCTCAGTTGTTAGGCAGCTGCCTTCGGCTCCGGTCATGATCCCAGAGTCCTGGGATCGAGCCCCACATCAGGCTCTCTGCTCCGCGGGGAGCCTGCTTCCCACTCCCTCTGCCTGCCTGTCTGCCTACTTGTGATCTCTCTCTCTCTCTCTGTCAAATAAATAAATAAAACCTTTGAAAAAAATCTTTAAAAAAGAATACATGTGGGACAATTGGGTAAGTTTGTTTATGAGCTACAAGGTAGATGATATTAAATCATTTTTATATTTCTTGGATATGGTAATGATACTGTAACTATACAGAGAATGTCTTTGTTTTTTAGAGATACATGGTTCTATTTAGGGATTAGAGTGTTGCAAATACGGTTCAATGGAAGAGAATATGACAAAATCATAACAATTGTTATATCTAGCTAAAGGCTACACATGTTTCATTATACTACTATTTCAACTTTTCTGAGGCTTTGAAATTTCTTAAAATTAAAATGAAGGGAAATAAATATTGCAGAGTTCAATATACAGTACGCTATTTTTTTCTTTTTGCAATGCGGAAGAGGACAGATCTACTTCAAAAAAGTGAAGCCAGTATTAGAATTTCATCATAAAGGGGCGCCTGGATGGCTCAGTGGGTTAAAGCCTCTGCCTTCAGCTCAGGTCATGATATCAGGGTCCTGGGATCAAGCCCCGAAGCCCCACATCGGGCTCTCTGCTCAGCAGGGAGCCTGCTTCCCCCTCTCTCTCTGCTTACTTGTGATCTCTCTCCTTCTGTCAAAATAAAGAAATAAAATCTTAAAAAAAAAAAAAAAGCATTTCATCATAAAATAATGAAAGGTCTCGGGAAAATCACTGTAGGCCTGGAATTGCCATTTAAAACTTCTGGCTCCAGTTTGCCACATTCTCACCCCAACCCCATCTACCTTTTTAAAAAAAATCTCTTTTATTCCCTGAGTTGCAGGAGGAAGGGGCGTGGAAAAATTCCCATTTCACAAGCATATATGATATGTCATAAATCCGTGGACTGGGCCATGTTCAGAGCACTGCCCCACATCCTTTCTGGTGAGGGTGTCCCACACTGTGCCACTGACATTGTCCCTGCTGACATTTTGAGTCCCTTCTGCGTGAAGCGTGGGCAGTGGATCAGGCTGAGGCCACAAAGGCAGAACTGCTAAAGCTGACAGAATCATGTGTTTACACAGTTCTCCTCTGTCTCCAGCTTTGAGTCCTCAGCTTTTTTATCTCCCTTCTCTTTCTGGCGTCGCTTAGACTCCTCTGGGGGGTCATTTCCGGAGTGGAAGCCTCGTTCTGTCACTCCACCTTTCAGTTTCCTTCCCCTCCCCCTTGGCAGTTACAGAACCTTGTGTTGAAAATTGCTCGAAGGGGGACCAGGTGGTTGGCAGTTGCAAATAACTAAATTTAAACCTTATGAAACATAGCACTAATTTAGGCTGTTGTATAAATTTATCCTGAAAAAGAAAATATATATATATATATATAATACGAAGGGAAAGACAAGTAGAATACTGTTTTAAAAGAACATAGCTAATAATAACAACCACAAAAGCATCATGCATAGGAAAAATCTTGAGCTCTGGTGTTAGGTAGGCATGGGCTTGAAACTCTGCTGTGCCACTTACTGGCAGGATGATGGTGGACAAATTACTTAACTTCTCTGAGCCCCAATTTCCTTATCTGTAAAACAAAACAAGTAATGGCTACTTCTTGTTAGGCTGAAACGTCCCAATATAATCTTTCCCGCTTGTTTAGAAGCTTCTAAACATCTGAGCATTGATCTGGTATAATTGTTGGTTCAGCTTAAAGTGATCCTTTTCTATTCCACAGGAGGGATTGAGTACACAGGCAAAATGGGGGAAAGGGGGCAGGTGAATAGTTCCTCCAGGGCAAGATGGAAAGCCCTTCTTTGAAGTCTTTTACAATTCAAATGCATCCAGATATTATCAGTGCTTCTCAAAACTTTATTTGAAGACAAATCACTTGGGACTCTTGTTAAAATGCAGATTTTTATTTCGTAAATGTGGAGTGAGGCCGGGGTTCTTAACATCTATCAAGGTCCTTGGGGATGCGGAAGCTGCTTCCCCCGCCCCCCAACCCACTTTGATTAGAAGGCCCCAGGGCATATACAGAAGAACGGGGATCTCTCCGATTGGGAGCACACAGGATTTCCAGGCTCTTTGCCTTCCTTTCTCATTCTTATTCTAGGGCAGTGACTCACTTAACATGGCCATTATTAGTTTTCTTTCTATTAAACGTGATGTTCCTTTCACTATGTTTTAATGAAGTGAAGCTCCTTTTCAAAATGAACTAACAACATTGTCAGTTGCAGGTTGAAACCTCACTCAAGAATCAAAACCGTGAGCTGCTCTG
>JAQQSY010000290.1:0-21362 GCA_028646535.1 Procyon lotor | reverse complement strand
GGGCCAGCCTGGTGGTGGGTATTGAGGAGGGCACGTACTGCATGGAGCACTGGGTGTAGTGCAAGACAATAAATCTTGTAACACTGAAAAAAAATAAATAAATAAAATTTAAAAAATAAAAAAAAATTAAAAAAAAAAGAAAAATGCAAGCATAATTCTAAGTATTGACCAATGAAGCTAGGAAGAATAGAGTAAGCTTTCTATCAGAAATTCTTGTTTTTTTAATACAGGCACAAAGTTACTATAAACTCTTTAAAATTTTCTAATAATCTGCTGTTCTCTTTCTTGACATATACACCATGACTATTACCAATAATTTTTAAAAATCAAGAAAAAAACAAGGCTGTATGCTTAAGCCATTTTTGAAGTTACAGGATTATCATAATGTTCAATCTCTCATTTTATGGCCCTAACTAAAACAAAACAGGACAAAACACTTTTATCTATCATCTCACCATGTAAGTATGATGAATTTCATTCATAAACACATAAAAAAGGAGCAAAAATAAAAGAGAAGGCAGTATCCAATGATCATGAGCGGTACATTTGCAAATGATGTTAAAAAAATGGGCTTTTGGTGGTAAAAACCCTGTAACAGACTGTTTTATTTGCTTTCTCTAAATTCTTTTTTTTTCTTAAACAAAATAAAACAAAACAGGGCGCCTGGGTGGCTCAGTCTTTAAGCATCTGCCTTTGGCTCAGGCCATGATCGGTCTTGGGGTGAAGCCCCATGTAGGAATCCCTGCTCAGCAGGAAGCCTGCTTCTCCTCTCACTCCTCTTGCTTGTGTTCCCTCTCTGTCAAATAAAATCTTTGTACATAAAAAAAAATTTAAAATTTAAAAAATTAAAAACAAAATAAAAAACCTAGACAGAAGAACTGTCTGGTGGGAGACAATTCCCAGATGACACCTTTTATAAATGTGGTGTCAAAGAATCCAATGAATCCTCCACCCTACAAAATGATTGAATGTAAATGTGTGTATTGATAAATAGACAGATCGATGTATAGATTGAGATGTTTAAAATTTTCAGTGTTCTAAGAGCCTTGCATTGGCCAGGAAGAGTGTAAATTTTATTGGTTAAAGTTAGAATTACATGTCATATAGGAAGAATTAATTTTTTCAAAGTTAACCACAATATATTGGTGAGAAATGTAGAACTGTTAAACTAGTACAAGGGGAAAAATAGAGTCGTAAAGAGTATTTTTTGAGTCTAAAGGAGGGTAAGAAGAGAAATTTAAAAAAAAGGACAAGTGGGATGTATATAATAAAACAGTGCATTTGAATCCACATATATAGATAATTATATGGTACAGGGTTAAGAACTTGTGGTTAGCGAGAAAAGATCAAGTTTCAAATCCAGCTTGTGGCATTTACTTTGCCATTTCCTTGATCTCTGGCAAATGTTTGAACATTTCTAAGGATTGGATCCTCATTTATGAAATAGGGAACAGTATTAACTATCTTTCACAGTTGCTGTGAGGGTAAGAGAACAGATGTGCAGTTCTTATCACCTGACACGTAGAAAGTCTCCAATAACTGGCAGGTTGGTGTTTTATTATTAGCAGGGACCCTGGTACACACAATTGCCCGTGTTCTCTCCAGACCATTTTGCAAAAAAGAAACTGAGAAAAATGAATGGTGAAACCGATCCACGTTCGTTTCCGTTTTGGGTGCCCTAAGAGGCTGCACAGTCATGTAGAGTTGATAGTGATGGAAAGGGGCTGGAGAAGCTGGATAGTAAAACACAGGAAATCGGGATGGGACGGATCAATTGAAGAAAAAAGACTGACGCCTCCATGGAATGAAGTCTAGGCTTGAGGGGAATTACAGTGTGCATAACCTGAAAGGAAAAGAGTGATCTGAGCTTGGGGGACTACAGTTTAAAAAATCTTGAGTAGCCCAATGTTGAGAAAGGAGAAGACTTTGGGTATGGGAAGGAATTGCCAGAACAAAGGACTGATGTCACCAAGGTCAGAGAGGAGTAGGATTGTAGGACTCTGATGCAGAGGGCTCCTGCTTTGACCACCGTGATACCACCTCTCATGATGAAATAGGTCATGATAGTTGAAAAAAAATAATAAAATTATTCTAGAATAATACATACAGACACATAGCAATTGATTATTAAAATACTAATTTAAAAATTATTGTGCTCTGAGGTGCCTGGGTGACTCAGTCAGCTAAGTGTCCAGTTCTTGATTTTAGCTCAGGTCACCATCCCAGGGTCATGAGATCAGGCCCCGTGTGGGGCTCTGTGCTTAGCATGGAGTCTGCTTGATATTCTCTCTCCCTCTGCCCCTCCCCCAACTCACTTTCTCTCTCTCAATAAATAAATAAAATCTTTTAAAAAATTTCTGTGCCTAGGGTGTCTGGGTGGCTCAGTGGGTTAAAGCCTCTGCCTTCTGCTCAGGTCATGGTTTCAGGGTCCTGGGATCAAGTCCCACATCAGGCTCTCTGCTCAGCAGGGAGCCTGCTTCCCCCTCTTTCTCTGCCTGCCTCTCTGCCTACTTGTGATCTCTCTCTGTCAAATAAATAAATAAAATTTTAAAAAATTACTGTGCCCTATGGAATGATATTTTGCACAATATCTGAAATATTGCATATGTTGAAGTTAATTTATGATTTACAAAAATAGTAAAATGTCTTATTTGTCAAAAACTATAGGAAATTTTTGTTTCTTATGCATCTAACACAGATCTCTGAAACTCCTTGCTCAGAATATTTCTATACAGGGGAAAGAAGAAAAATGATATATAAGCATATTATAGAATTTCAAGCTATTAAGCAGATACAGCATATCATTTGCAAAATCACAGGATTATTATCCTGAAGTTTGATTCTTTTGTTTTTACCTTTGGAAAAACATCACTTACTTTGTAACATTCAGCTGAGTAAACAAAATTCAAGTGTAGAAAGAGACTCATTGTCTGAGTTCTTAAAGGTTTCTGAAAACAAGTTAAAACGGTTCTGGAAAAAGATCAGAACAGTCAAATGACTAGCAGGAATGGCTTTTACAAAACCCATCTGAAAAACTATCCATAGTGTATGTTATGGTGCCAGCGTTTGTTTCCAACAGGGCAAGAGTCCTGCCACATAGTCCATTTGCTGGCTTCCTGCTTGCATTAAAAGTGACAAAACAAAGCTGTTGCTTAGTGGGAACATAGACAAAGCTGTTGATCAGTGGGAATATAGACTGGGAACACTACCCAGGTTGAGAAGTTGAAAGATTGCCTTCAGAGAAATGGAAATAAAGATGGAGCAAACATGTTTTCTACAAATGATTAACAAATTTAGATCATACACCCAATCTTTATCTAGATAAGAGAAAAGAGCTGGAAAGTGACGAGAATGACTTAATAGTTACTAATGTATTAAAATTGAGGACGGTGAGCTAGAGTAGTAAGAGCTTTGAGGATGTAAAGTAAGACACATACAAATTTGAGTCCTAGGTCTGCTAAGGGAAACTGAGAAAATTACTCCAACTCTTTGATCATCGATTCTTTAATTATATCAAGCAGAAAATAATATGTACTTCTCCTGATAGCCCTCTGAGGATAAGCAGTAGTGTATTTAAAATGCCTACAGTATAGTAGGTCCTCAAAAAATAAAATGTGATCATTAGTATTATTGGTATAATTATTTGAGGTTCTTAAACAAAGACTTGCTAAAGAAGTTTTAGACAGTAATTCATCTGGAAGGAATATGCAGTAAAATATAAGAATTGGAAGATGTTAATGATGAGGTCTCAGGGCTTGGTGCACAGGTATTTGAAAAATTTCATACTAAAATTTTTAAAAATCTAGAGATAGAAAAACTACCTTATAACGAATTCTTTTTTTGCTTGTAACCTCCTAGTGACTTAAAGAGGTTCTAAAATGCTAGTAATAATATGAAACCTATCTAAAAATTGTTGAATGAAAATTTCTTTTTTTCAAAAGTATTATTTAAATTCTAGTTATTTAACATATAGTGTAATATTGGTCTCAGGAGTAGAATTTAGTGATTCATCACTTATATCACCCAGTGCTCAACACAGGTCCCTCCTTCATCCCCATCACCCATTTAACCCATGCCCCGCCCACCTCCCTCCCTCAGCCCTGTTTGTTCTCCATACTTAAGAGTCTCTTAGGGTTTTGCATGCAAATTTCTTCATTTTGGTAGAGAGGTCTAGCATTCACCAACACCATTTTACTCTCTTTCTGGGCACAGTGAAGGATGAAACTTTCCCATCTCCTCAAAAGAAAGCAAGAATTCATGAGACAGTTTCTGGCCACTTGTGTGATGAGTAGAAGTGACCTGTGTCACTGCCAGGCCAAAGGATATCATTGCTGAGGTGCAATCTTCTTTTTCCGTCGCACCAATGTAGGGAGGAAAAAGTCCACATGTTCCAGGCTCCAGATGGTAGTGCATCTGCCACTCTGTCGGCAATCTGTGCAGCTGTTTGAGGGATAATATGGGGCAGAGCTGCTCCCCTAACTGGTATAGGGACAGAGAGCATTTGAGAGAAAGTAACTTTTTTTTTATATTAAGCCAGCGAAATCTGTGGTATTTGCTATTATGACATAACAGTCTATCCTTAATAATTCATTCACATTTTACATATATTTTCAGTGATATAAGTGAATAAGATCTGAAAACTTGGTGTTACATCATCAATATAATATTTGCAGTTTAATTTTTAACTTCCATCTAAATGATACATGAGCTTGCTAAAGATCTAACTGCTAAGAAAAGTGACCAATGAAAACAAGGATTTCCTGCCCCACCTTTCCTACACCAGTCCTATTGTCTAGACCCAACACTGTATATATTTACTGATTTTATTTTTCTTGTAGTTATCTTCATACTGTTAATAACATGATTTTATCCTTCTTGACTTAGTCACTTTAAGCAACCTATACTCTGTTATAGATGATCATTTAGCAAACTCATACCTACTTACTCCCTTCTTATATTTTGGTAGCTCTTTTTATTTATATTTCTTAACTTAGGTAATAAGCTTGAATAAAAAATGTATACTTCTTTTTTCAGTTTCAACAACTTTAGGAGACTATCTCAACTTTTCTCTATGTGAGATGAAGCTAATTAACATCCTAAACTTTCCTTTTACTTTACTATCATCTCCTGTCTAATACGCCTTTATTTTCATGTCAAAGTTTCACAGTTTTGTAAATAATAACTATATTTTCTGTGCATGCTTATAAAGTGACTCTAAAATAGTTTTTTAAAGACAGTTTAGAGTAGGGCACCAGGGTGGCTCAGTTGGTTAAGTGTCTGCCTTCGGCTCAGGTAAATAATCTTGGAGTCCTGAGATTGAGCCTCACAGGCCCCCTACTCAGTGGTTGCTGCTTCCCTGCCCCTCCCCTGGCTCGTCCTCGCTCGCTCTCTCTCTGTCTCCTTCTCAAATAAATAAAACCTTCAAAAAAAAAAAAAAGACAGTTTAGAGTATACTGAGTATGTAAGCTTTGTGTTTTCCTGAGCTGCCATAAGAAGCAGGCTCCTCCTTTTCTTTATCCATTCCTTAGTAAATACTGACTTTATAAATTTGATTCTGAATCACCAGTTAATACATGCTCATCTTGTTTCGGCTATCAGCCAAGAAGATGTTGAAATGTGCCATTTGCGGTTGATCTCCTCTTCGAAGTCTTTGCTGTAACTGACTCTGTCCTTTGTAAAAGTCTGCATAATGATTTCAATGAGATTTTGAGAGGAACGTGAGACAAATATGATTAGATAGCATCATCTCTGCCCATTGCTACTCCATTAAAGATTCACCGTCATGTAGCTATTTGAAATCTTCTCCATAGAGTAGGAACTTTAGTCCAGGGATGAAGTAAATGTAAGAAACAGGAAGAAGTGTATGGAAGGCTATCAAGAAGTAGGGAGCTATGAATCAAAACCACAATGAGGTATCACCTCACACCTGTCAGAATGGCTATAATCAAATCCACAAGAAACAAGTGTTGGAGAGGATGTAGAGAAAAAGGAACCCTCATGCCCTGTTGGTGGAAAGGCAAACTGGTGCAGTCACTGTAGAAACAGTATAGAGCTTCCTCAAAAAGTTAAAAATAGAATTGCCATATGATCCAGCAATTCCAATACTGGGTATTTAACTAAAGCAAATGAAAACACTAATTTGAAAAGATATATACACCCCTATGTTTATTGTAGTATTATTTACAACAGCCAAATTATGGAAGCAGCCCAAGCATCCATCAATAGATAAATGGATAAAGATGTAGTCCATAAATCCAGCAGAGTATTATTCAGCCACAGAAAGAATAAAATCTTGCCACTTGCAACAACATGGGTGGATCTAAAGAGTATAATGTAAAGTGTAATAAGTCAGTTAGAGAAAGACAAATACCTTATGATTTCACTCATATGTGGAATTTAAGAAAAAAACAAACAAAGAAAAAATAGACCATCAAACAAAAGCAACCTCTTAGCTACAGAGAATAAATTGATAGTTCCCAGAATGGAGGTGGGTGGGGGAATGGATGAAATAGGTGATGGGGATTAAAAGGACACTTACTGTGATGAGCACTGAGTAATGTATAGAATTGTTGAATCACTAGATTGTACACCTGAAACTTATATAGCACTGTACGTTAACTATACTGGAATTACAAGAATAATAAAAAGAAGTGGGGGACTAATGGTAAAGATGCCTGGAGTCGGTGTTGGAAAGAAGCTATAGCAGGAAGAGAAGGGAATAATGCATGGTCCCCTGGGTCACTTGACAGGTGGCTAAATCTCAGTGGTGATTGACTACAGTTTGACCTGCAAATGCAGAGGTACTTTAGGAAGTCAGAGCCCTGCAGTGAATATTGTTCATGCTTTTGGTAAAATCGCATTGCTCCACTTGGTCTGTATAAGCATCTTTGTTTACATGTGCCACTGATGGGGGCCCAAGAGCCCCTCTCCATGCCCTCTTTACCCTTTTTCACTCCCTACATGCCTCATATTAGCAGGATTCCTCTTCTCTCTCATCACAAGATCTTATTATTCAGTGAAATATTGAAATGACTATGTAGTTTCCTCCTCTTTTTCCTTTCAATTTACCTATACTTGACTACTCTTTCTGAACTTATGAGTAAATGTGGATCTTTTTAAAACATTAAACATTAAAATCGAAATATTCCCATGTTTGGTAAGTTTATTTGTTTGCTAGCTGCCATAACAAAATACCACCTCCTGGGAAGCTTAGGCAACAAAAAATTATTCTCTAGAGGCTAAATGTCCAAGATCAGGGTGTTGGTAGATTTGGTTTCTCCTGAAGTTTCTCCTTGGCTTGAAAATGGCAGATTTCTCTTTGTCCTCACATGGTTCTTCCCTAGACATACAAAACCCTGGTGCTGCTTAGTGTGTTCAAAGTTCCTCTTTATATATGCATATTTAAATTTTTTTAAATTAAAATTTTTAAAAGATTTTATTTATTTATTTGATAGAGAGATAAGGAGCAAGCAAGCATGAGCAGGGGAAGGGGTAGAGGGAGAAAGAGAAGCAGACTCTCCACTTGAGCAAAGAGCCCAATGTGGGACTCGATCCCAGGACTCTGGGATCATGACCTGAGGCAAAGGCAGACGCTTAACTGACGGAGCCACCGGGCAACCAAAGTTGTTCTTCTTATTAGTCAGATTGGATAAGGACTCACCCTAAAAACCTCATTTTGTCTTAATCACCTCTTTAAAGACCTCATCTCCAAATACAGTCCATTCTGAAGTACTGGAAATTAGGACTTCAACATATAAGTTTTGGGGGACACATATCCATCTGTAACAGTAGTCATCTGAAAATGCAATGTTTCCTTTTCTTAACGATTTTAAGTATTTTATTTAGTAACTGGTAAAGATACATATTAATAGAGCATCTGAGTGTTCTTTCCACATTGTGTCAGACTAACCATTATTACTCTCTACTGTAGATTGCTATATTTGCTAAGTGCTTTGAGTGCTTAGAGGAAAATCTGATTGCATTAGTCACTGTAGCTACAAGATTGATCCAATTTAAATGCAAGTTGGCCCAGAAAAAGGAAAACACACCAATCAGTACTAAATTCAACCCTAGTTATCAGCACTACAAAATACATAAAGCTTTAAATATAAACCTATACAATTTCAGCTAGAAATAAAACTAATTACCAAAGTGTTATCTAAAGCCAGATCATTTCATTTGTTCAAAATGAAAGCTTTTACTCTCAAAATTTAAGCAAATAAACTTTACAAAGAATGAATGCTCAGTCTAAATTCTCAGCAATTCTAAATGGCCAAGATCAAAAATCTCTAAGCTAGCTGACAGAATCTTTTGGTCCCAAGTAATAATTCCAAATGTTTGGGGAAAGATCTCAACAGAATAAAATGAGAATTGCCACATCAAATCTTCTGTGTTTATAAAAGAAACAGCTGTGACTAAGGAGCCTGAGGGCAATGAATTAATATTCAAGTTATCTTTCTGAAATGGAGTTACGAGTTTGAACATGTTCACAAGAAAATAAAATAAGCTGACATCCATTTGAATGATCCTTACAGATGCGAAATAAATAAATACCAATCCACGTTGCAATTAAATCCACATAATTAGTTCAGGGATTTCATGCTGAAAGTATGTTGTAATTCTACTAAATTTAAATTGTGCATAGTGGCAAATGAGAATAAATATTCCAAAATGATAGCTCATTTAGCATGTTCACACACACACACAAGCACACACTCGTACACTCAAACAGAATCAAACCAATGCAAATCTGGAAAAAATTATATCATTTCTTTATTGGCAAGCCTAAAGGAAAAGTTCACAAGGAAACTAGTTTTACATTTAATTTCTCATATTTCATGCACATAAGAAAAAATAAATGATGGTTAAAAAAAGGTTTATATGTATATTTTGTTGCAGTCAAAAGATTGCTTGTTCTATGAATGTATTGTAAAGACATCCAAATGGTCTTTCTTTATCTTCTTTACTAAATGATAAGTAATTTAATTCCAGATGGCACATGTTACACAATATCATTCATCAAAAGTTGTGTGATTCCAAGCACATAAAACTCTTGCAAAAAAGTGCTGCTCTGGGGTTTCTCTTTTGTTGTTGTTTTTTCTTTCTCCTCTCCATTTTTTTCCTTTTTCTTTTTCTTTTCCTTTTTTTTTTTTTTTTTTGCAAGGGGCAGTGGTATTAATTTCTGGTGATGTGATATCTAACAGTATCTTTGTAGAGCAACAACGACTCATATATCACAAATATTCTTCTCTAAGAAGTTAGCCTTTGTTCACCATTATTTTAACAAGGTCTATCAGGCTATGCACTTTGTCTAAGAAAGTGTGGAAGGTAATGCAGCATAGTAGCTAAAATTTAAAAAAAGGGATAGCAAACAACCGAATCACTCTAATTTGAGTAGAAGATAATGTGTCAAAATTGTTATGCTTTACCTATATGAGAATTTTTTTAAATCAGAAACTATAAGTACAGATCTTACCCAAGTCTCAGGTCCTCGTAGGATCAGCCCTTAAACAATCATCCCATTGTCTAAGAGAGGATAATCTAGTCACTGAGGTTATGGGCCGAGATTAAGAAGGAAAATAAACTTAAAAAAAAAAAAGATTACTGTTTTTTAAAAGATTTTATTTATTTGTTTGTTTGTTTGTTTGTTTGTTTATTTATTTATTTAAAGAAAGCATGTGAACAGGGGGAGGGGCGGAGGGAGAGAGAGAACCTCAACCAGTGAGTGTGGAACCTGACCCAGGGCTTGATCTCAGGACCCTGAGATCATGACCTGAGCTGAAATCAAGAGTCAGATGCTTAACCGACTGAGCCACCCAGGTGCCCCAAAATGATTGCTATTTTTAATCCCCAAAGTAAATTGCTAAATACATATGATAACATTATAAATATACAGTATCCAATATACACTTAGCAGTAAATATTAGAAGTCTCCACTACACAAACAGATCAGTGAAACTGATAGCAAATGAAAACTCAAATAGGCTATTTCTCAGTCTGAGACGCAGAAGGATGCAGAAAACAAGAGACTGCAGAATCAACGAAGGCAACAGAAGTTGAGTCCACTTCCCCTTCTGGTGTAACCGGCCACAGAGAACTTGCTTTCACATCCTACAGCTGGTGGTAAGTAAGTAACAGATTGCATTTGTCCATCACACCGTTGAGTTCTCGCAAAAGTTCAGGCAACTACGAAATAGCTAAACTTTAGTCTTCTCATTTATTAAGTGAGAGTAATAATAGTCATCGTAGCAGTAATGGTTGGTCAGCTCTGCCCCTGACAAATCCCAGTTTCTATTTCTCATTTTTCTCTAGAGACAGGAAGGGGGAGTGAGATAAGAGAGCCAATGAAGGATATGTTAATGAGTGACTACACATGGCGGGCAACCAGCAATCAGACACTCAGGACTCTGAGAGACTTGCAGAAGACCTCTTGGGATTATCCAGCAAGGGATGAGAAAGCTGAGCTTTTATGTTACTACTCTCATTCTTATTAATTAATTTTTTTCATCTCTGTAACATGGGCAACTGAACATGACTGCCCCACGAATGATTGTGGAGATATACCTCTAGTTTGAAAAACGTCATGCTAAAAATATGTGTTTGTGTAGTATTGCAAATTTGCCCTGATGGTAGAAAGAGTGCACAATTTGATAAAAAAACCAACATTTTAGCTCAACCTGCCTTTGCCATTAGCTGATAACAAAATGGAATAGTCTTTCTGGGCCTTATAGTTTTGTTATTTGAGAAATGATGATGAAATTGAAATATTGATGAAACCAACAGATTTTCCAGTTCTGAGTCCCAAGAATCTTTGATTAAATACATTTTTATTATGTTTATAATAATTTTATCCATTTATTTGTCAGGCCTTAAAAACGTTAAATGCTGCATTTACTGTTTTTCATTAAATAAAATACAGAATGTGTTTCCAATGTCGGCAAGCCATCTGTAAAGTGAATAAATGAATGGGTAAAACAAAATCCTTCCACAGGAGAAATCAAATTATCTGTTAAAGCAATTGGACGTAGCTCTCAGAAATTTTCATGATGCCCCATTTAGCACAAAGGATATTACTTCAAGATTTGAAAAGAAATTAGTCAATGTTTAATTTTGAATTTTAAAGAGATTGACACATGTGTAAGCAATAAACTTAGAATCCCAAACAAACCAAATCCTCAAAAAAAAAAAAAACCCTCATGATTAAAATTGTTTCATAAACTACCATGTTATTGATGCCAGATGTTAATCATAAAAACAGAAGATAAAGAACTAGTTCCATTTTCAACAGTAGGATGTCGACTTATGAAAATAAGGAGTCAGTGTAAGTCTGGCAAGCCAATAAGCCTTCTGTAACATATTATAACATTTTTCCATAGTTTATATAGTCAAATCTTTTTTACAGGATAAAATATATATATATTTTTGGATAAAATCTTAAACTGCTGGAAGTTAACAGTCATGTGATAAGTGCACAAAAAAAGTTACTTCTTGAGAGATTCCTGGGAGATTTTCCTTATTTTATTTTATTTTTCTACAGTGAGATAAGAGTTTCATCCATGATTTCCATCCATGATTTGTAGCTGTCTCTCCAAACTCTGCCTTTATCTTATATCTTCCAAGTCCTCATTTTACAGCTTTTGTAACATCTGTACTTGATTGCTACCTTAGCACCACAAACTTAGTGTGCTCACTAACCCTTTTTTTCTCTAGAAATTATTTTCTTCTGCCAATTTCCCTTTATTCAACAATGTAATCTTTCACTCAGTCATTCCTTTATTCATTTAACTTTTCTTCATTCAAATGTCTACCAGCAGGAGATATACTGGCAGGAGCTACAAGAGTAAAATACAATGTCTGCCCTGGAGGGGTCCAACAGGAGGTGATCATACAGGATAGTTACCACAACGTGAGGTAGTGCTGTAATTGCTATCAGTGAGGCCCAGAGCACTCTTTCGCTCTGC
The DNA here is from genome assembly GCA_028646535.1 of Procyon lotor. Taxonomy (NCBI): domain Eukaryota; kingdom Metazoa; phylum Chordata; class Mammalia; order Carnivora; family Procyonidae; genus Procyon; species Procyon lotor. The sequence continues at coordinate 9,402 of JAQQSY010000290.1, read as the reverse complement.
AAATTTCCAAGATGCCTCAGAGAGAACCGAATGAATTGAACCTTGACAGTGAGTGAAACTTTCCAGGATAGAAAGGCAGTGGTTTAGCATAAATAAATTCAAAGCAATGAAGAAAAGAAAGTGTAGCCTGTCTAAACTCCAAATTCCTATTCCAAAGGTAGAGTTATGCTTGTCCCTTCCCCTTGTGCTATTAGCACTATATATGTGTGTATGTGTGTATATATATATGTATATATATTGCATCTACATATGTTACAGTTCCCATAAAAATGTATCCAGTTCTGCCGGATACAACTACTCTTATTTTTCAATATCGACAATGTCTTCATTTAACTTTCATTTCTGAAGTTGTTTTTTTTTTTTTCTGAATATAAAATTCATGGTAGACATCCTGCCAGCACTTTAAAAATAGGACTCCACTGTCACCTTTCGATGTCAGCTGTTTTTTGTATTGTTGCTCTCCTATAGGTAATGCATCATTACTCTCTGCTTAGCTTTCTTTAATGATTTATTTCCATTTATTTGAGGGGGAGGGGCAGAAGGAAGGCAAAGAGACTCTCAAGCAGACTCTATATTGAGTCTGCTTGGGGCTCAATGTCACCACCCTGAGATCACGACCTGAGCCAAAACCAAGAGTCGGGCGCTAAACCGACAGCCACCACCCAGGCTCTCCTCTGCTTACTTTTAAGATATTCTCTTTATTTCTGATTTTTTCGTTTATTCATGAAGAAACTAGCTATTTTTCTTTATATTTATCTTGCTTGGAGTTTTCAGAGAATCTTGGACCTGTCAGGAGATGTTTGTTACCACCTTTGGGAAATTTGGGGTCATCATTCCTCTGTTATGGACTGAATTCTCTCCCCCCAAAATTTGTATGTGGGAGTTCTCACCCCCAGTGCAAACTGTACTTGGGGATAGGGCCTGGGAGGAAATCAAGGTTAAATGAGGTTTTAAGAGATGAGAGCTCACTAGGACTAGTCCTTATAAGAGAAAGAGACACCAGATCTCTCCCTCCCTCTCCTCCTTCGCCTTCTCTCCCTCTCTCTCCACATGCCCACAGACAAGAGGTCATGTGGGGACATGGAGAAGCATCAGCCATCTACAAGCCAAGAAGAGACGCCTTATGAAACCAACCTAGATGGCACCTTGATTGTAGGCTTGCCTCCAGTACTATAAGAAAACAAACTTTTATTTTTTAAGCCACTCCATCTGTGGTATTGTGTTAGGGTGGCCTGAGAAAACTCATATATCTTCCAAATATTTTCTCATTCCCCATTCTTTTTTTCATCTCCTTTATGGAATCTAATTACATGCATCTTAGACCTCCTAATATAATTTCACAGATCACTGAGAATATACTGACTTATTTTCAAACTTTCTTCTCTCTGTTCTCTATTAAAATCATATGATTTCTATTTATCTACCCTCAAGCTTAGTAACCACTGATTTTACAATATATGAAAACTGGCACCTGGGAGACTCAGTCAGTTAAGTGCCTGACTCTTGATTTTGGCTCAGGTCATGATCTCAGAGTCCTGGGATTCAGTTCCACATCAGGCTCCACACTCACGGCAGAGTCTGCTTGAGATTTTTCTCTCCTTCTCTCTCTGCCCCTCTCTGGCTCTCGCTCTCTCTCTCTAAAATAAATAAATAAAACTTAAAAAAAATATATCACATATAGTCTCACTCAGTTATCCAATTTCCATTGACTGGTCTTCGGAGTTTCCATTTCTCTGCTGAGATCCCCTGTCTATTCATTCTGACCATTTTTCACTTGAAGTTCCCCAAGTGATCTATATTTTTTAAAATTTAAAATCCTTATATTCTAATTTCAACAATCAGAGCATTTTATGATTGGTTTCTGTCATTCGCCTTTCTCTTGACTGTAGTTCACAATTTCATTGCATGGTCTACCAGTTTCTTTTTATTGTATAGTGGATAGTGTGGATGATACATTGTGGAGTTTGGATTCCATTCTCTTTTTCTGAAGATTACTGATTTTTGTTCTAGTAAGCAATTAGATCGGCTTGACTCAAACTCAAAATTATCACTCCCCTCAAGTGGGCGTCAACTGAAACATCTCACTCTTCATGTTGCTCTTCATGGAGAACTCTGAAATCTCCACTGCACAGTCTCCACAACACATACAGTTCAGTAGTCAAAAAAGGATGTAGGTGGAGTTTATATGAGATTTGGGGTTCTCCTCTAGGTCATTCGTCTTTCATGGGTTCTCCCTCTTTACTCTCCTCCACTCAGTGAAATTTCAGCTTGTGTATTACCTTGAGAGTGAAAAGTTAGTGTAGTTCCCTCCTTTCGTGGGTCAGTGTCACCCAGCTTTGGTCTACTTTGGCCACTCCCTAATTCTTTAAATATTTTATCAAGCATCTGTAATTTTTATCTGCATGAGGGTTAGTCAAATATAAGCCCCTCTACTGTTACAGGAATAAGAGTTTGCGAGAAAGGTTTAATAATGGCTACATAACTAGATATTGGGCATATTCAATTTTCTTTGTCATTATTTTATTCATCTTTTATAAATTACATTTGTAAGTACTTCTTTATTTCATATACTTTGTGAAATTTATTGGCAGATATCCTGAACTTTTTATTATATTCCTGAGCCATAAACCACCAAGAGTCTGGTGCCTGCCCTGACCTTGGATTCTGAGTTGTAAATTTTTATTACCTTATGATAGTACCAATTTAACTCAGATATCTTTCACTTTTTATCTGAAAGCATCTGAATGAAAGAGTATACATTAAATAAATATTGATATGAATTAAATTGCTAAGATCTAGAATTTTTACATTAAATATTTACTTTGTTTATACACTGCCATCAAATAAAATTTCAGGTGAAAATGGCAATTTCCCTATTTCAAATATTTCCATAACTGTCAACAGTCTATCATGGTGAAAGAGAAATACAGACAACTATTTCATTAAAAATCTTCAAATAATCTGTTTTAATCAGTCCTTTGTGGATACAAGTAAAACAATATTTTCAAGTTAATACCAAACAGTGGGATGCCTATTGTGAGGACACAAGTGGACACAAGGAAGTATGACACTCAGGTATGCAACCAAATCTGGATAATAATGGGAACCATAGCAGTACCCAACATTGCAAAGGCTGGAACTGGATTCTCAGTAGCTCTAAGTGATTCAGTACTAACTAGTTTTTAATGCATTTTTATAAACTTCCAAACATCTGCTCTTCATTCTTTTCCCCAAACCAACCTATTTCCTCATAGTTTTGCTCCTTCATAATTTAGATTTCCTTATGATTCCTCCTGCTTCTCTCTGACATACAGATGGTCTTTATCTCTGTTCCTTTCTAAGTCTCAGAGTTCTCTACCTATGCACAAATCTTCTTTCTCTGTATTAACAGATATTTTTAATTATCTGTTAATAAAATTAACAGATATTGTGATTAATTAATCACAACAGAAAGCAAATTGCCATTAACATAAAACGTAATTTATTGGTGTACAGAACTGATAAATATAGGTTTCCCATTGGATTCATGAATGATTAATGCAGGGGTTTAAATAATATTGCTATGTCCCTTTTGCTGTCTTTCTTCATCTCTATGTCTCTGTCTCAGACCATATCAACACCACTAGTCTTAGAGTTATATCATCTTAGTGATATGGTTGGAAATGAGTATATATTCCAATGACTCTAACATAATATCCACAAAGAATACTCTGATGGACTCTGATTAACACAACTTATATTATGCACCCATCTCTGAACCAAACTTTGTGTCATACCTGTGGCAGTGGAGACAAGAACGGTATCAGCACCCCCAAAACATATCCAAGAGGTTTCTAATATGTAAGGTAATTCTATTCCCAGAAGAAATGTGGGAAAAATTATTGGGCATAAACACAAAAAAAGCCAGGACACCCAATGTTTCTTATTTTAGATTTCTGACAACTGTGGTGTCATTCAGGGCGATTTCCACCGTGCACTCTCATTGTCTGGCATGGATACACTGTTCTTGGATGCAACTTTGAGTCATAGTCCAATCATAGGTGCTTGTGGAGTGGTATCACACTGTACAACATTAGGTGTATAGAACAATCCTATAATCAAGGTTTGACTGGTTTTCCTTTAGAGGTGTTTGTGAGTTTGGCAGATAGAAAGTGTTGTATTCAATAATAGTTAAATAACTATTATTTCAAATGAAGAGACTCAGTTGGCTATATTACTTTTATAAACACCAAAAAAGCCTTATTCTCTTATTTTCCACCTAATATGTGTACAAATCTTTCCCTTAGCTTTTATTACAAAGACAAATATTATAAAACTTGGCATATTTGTAAGGACGCTGGCATTTGCTGTATTTGATTGAGTTTATTATTTAGGTGAGCTAAAGAGACAAGAAGAGCATTCTAACCAACATTGTCTCTTATGAAGGAACTATTTGAAACTCTGGACTGACCTTGATTCATTTCATAAAATTAATTCCAGGTGTTATAAATCTTTATTGAAATCAAAGGTAACATTTATGCAAAATGACCATTTGGACATAGAAAAGGGTAGAATAAATTTCATCCAGAATTATGTCTATAGTATTATTTGTACTAAGCCATTGTATGTGCTTTAATTCTGAATGTCCTTACAACTTAGTAATTTCGCATTCAAAGTAAAATGTATCTAGAAATACTGTATATAAAAATTAAATAAGGAGAAAAATGCCAAATATAAACCAAATATAAATATCTGGTTTTAATATAAAATAAGATATTAACTGGGCACAATTATGCTTCATGTCTTTTAGTGTTTTCAGTAAAACAATGGGGGCATGCGTAATTTGAATACCAAATAGTATAAAAAATAATATTCATTCAAAAAACTAAACACAAAACAGAATGAATGTTCCTTTCCTTTCTATCTCTCACGCTAGGGAAGGGTTTAACTTTGAAATGTAAATTCTATGTTCAGTATTCCATATTTATAATGTTTTCTCAATAAAATGAAAAGGAAATTCTCTTTCCTCAACTAAAAGTTCCTCTGCATTCCTCACAAAAAGAGATACGGTTGGACTCATCTACTTACTTATCATAAACACTTGTGTAAACACAATCTTTCCAGAAAGTTCAAAAAAAGTTCACCCTACTTTCCAAGCCAACATCACATGTTTGAAATACCCCACAATCCTTACCTCCATCGAGAAACAGCAGTGGAAGAATCAAACTGTCCCTACGAACTTTCGCCATGGTGTTTTTAACTTTGCTGTATTCAGTAGGAGTCTTTTAAAACAACAGTAGTGCCAAGCTCATCACTTGGTTTCTTAGGTTTAATATTTGCAAAGTACTCATCTAGACTTCCACAAATGAGGCTTTAAAAATGATTCCAGGATAGCCTGCGGTCTTTGGAGCCTACAGGTAGGCCAGTGGCCATGGCAGGCTTGGAGTTCTCCAATGTAGCCTTTGTGGTAAATTGGTTTTCAGTTAAACTATGATCTACTTCACGCCGTTTTATGAGATTTTCCCCTAATTTTACAAGTTCAGGAATATGAGAGCTTGCCAGTCATCGCAATATGAGAACCTCTGAGTCACAAATGCCAATGCATATGTTCATATTTATATTCATGTTCGTATTTGGGAATATATATATGCAAATATACATATTTGAGAATTTGGAATACATAAGTTTTAATTCAAAATTTTGTCAACTTAATTAAAATTAATAAAAAGAAACCATCACATGTCTATATAATTGGGTAGTGTACCCTGTGTTCAGATGTTCTTTAGCTACTCTTTCCTTTAGAGTTAAATACCATGAAGTTTGTCCTCATACTCTTTTTCCATTTTTTGACTGCCCTTTACCTCCAGTTACTCACATTTGCCTTCTGATCTCCTATGTCACTGAAACTGGTTTTTTTGGGGGGGATGGGGTATTTTTTGTTTTGCTTTGTTTTTGCCATTGTCCACCAGGGACATCTTTGTTACTAAACTGAGTTATTAATGTAACCCCCATGGCAGTGTTCGTTTCCTGTCCAATATGCATTCTGTCCTTCTGTGTTAACAGAACAACAATTTTCTTTGGTGTAGCAATGTCCTCTCCCTCTCTCTCTCTCTCTCTCTCTCTCACACACACACACACACACACACACACACACACACATTTTCCAAGTTTGATTGCTGCAGTACTTACCCATTTGACAAGTCTACCTAATGACATGCCTACAGTAAAGACTAGGAGATTCAGAGCATGTTTGGATTTCCTGATCTAGGCACCATGCCCAATGTTTGGTTGCTTCTCTTCTCCTCTTTATGCTTGTATTCATGGACAGAAAGTTCAAGGTAGAGGGCCATTTTGTGACTGTAGCTTGAAGGCCAGGAAACGTCTTACATGTAGTATAATGTAATCCTTAATTGATACAGACCCATTGCTACATTTCTATTCACGAAGCCCTTTTTATGGTTCAATAACCTTCCTTGGTTTTGTGACACACTAATATTTATTTTTTTCTTATTACTCTCTTTCCATTCTTGTTATTTAGACTCTCTACTTTGCTCTGCTTTATGTTGCTTTCAAAGTCTTCACGTATGTACTGAGTGTATTTTTTTTCCTGAGCTCTGGACAATTGTCTCAGCTTTTCTGTTGTCTTGCTATTCTTTTCCTTTGAGCATTTGTAGCTCTGCTTAGCTGGGTGAATGAGGGTAAGCTACTTAAACTTTCTGTCTCCGTTTTTTTTCACTTTTAAAGTAGAAGTAAGAAAAGTACACTTTGTAAATTTGCCGTGAGAATTAAATGAGATAATGTAAGCCAATCGCTTAGACCTACTGTTGGCACAAAATCAGTATTCAGTAAATATTGGTTATTAGTACTTTATTAAGCTGATTATGGCATTGTTTTTAAAACATATTTTATTTTATTTCATTTTATTTTATTTTTAGAGAGAGAGAGAGAGTGCATGAGAAGGTGGAAGGGTAGAGGGAGAGGGAGAATCTTAAGCAGGCTCCATGCCCAATGCAGAACCTGACGTGGGACTCAATCTTAAGACTCTGAAATCACGACCTGAGCTGAAATCAAGAGTTTGTCGCTTGAACAATTGAGCCACCCAGGTGCCCCTAAAACATTTTTATAGAAATATAACCATATAGAGAAAAATATTAAACCCAATGACAAAAGATATGAACAAAATTTATTGACAGAAGTTTTCTCAAAATATTCTTATGCAGTTTTTTTAAATGTCTATGGGATTGTAATTTTCTGTCTTTTTCATTTTTTATATTACACCTCTCTTTTTTCCCCTAGATTAGATTCATAAGAGATTTATCAAATTTATGAGCTTTTTCAAATATCATATTTTGGCTTCTCAATCTTTTCTATTATCTTTGTTTTCTATTTTATTAGTTTAAATTCACTTTTTCATTATCTTTTTCTTTCTTTCCTTTAAGTTTCTGCTTTATTATCTAAATTCTTTAAATGAATATTTAAATCATTGAAATTCTGTCATTCCTTCAGGTTTCATATTGCCCATTTTAGGCTATAAATTCCCTTCTATGACAAACTACAGTTGCATCCCAGAGGTTGTGCTGTGTAGGATTTTTGTTGTCATCAAGTTCAAAATATTTCCTAATTTCCACTGTGATTTCTTTTTTTGATCTATAGGATTACTTAGAGGTATATTTCTTTTTTTTTTTTTAAAGATTTTATTTATTTGACAGAGAGAAACACAGCGAGAGAGGGAACACAAGCAGAGGGAGTGGCAGAGGGAGAAGCAGGCTTTCTGCTGAGCAGGGAGCCCGATGCGGGGCTCCATCCCAGGACCCTGGGATCATGACCTGAGCCAAAGGCAGACGCTTAAGGACTGAGCTTCCCAGGCGCCCCATTAGAGGTATATTTCTTAATGTGCAATTGCCTTAGTGATTGTTTTATCATCAATTTGTAGCTTCTTCCTTTGGTCAGAGATTTATCCCACTGACTTTAGTCCTTGGAAATATGTTGAGTCATGCCTTCTAGGTCAGCATATCATCAATTTCTGTAAGAAACTAAAAGTAGAGGGGCGCCTGGGTGGCTCAGTGGGTTAAGCCTCTGCCTTCGGCTCAGGTCATGATCTCAGGGTCCTGGGATCGAGCCCCGCATTGGGCTCTCTGCTCGGCAGGGAGCCTGCTTCTCCCTCTCTCTCTGCCTGCCTCTCCACCTACTTGTGATCTCTCTCTCTCTGTGTCAAATAAATAAATAAAATCTTAAAAAAAAAAAAAAGAAAGAAACTAGAGTAGACTGTGTTCTGCTGTCCAAGGGAGCCAACTAGCACACTTGCTAAGTTGTGTTTGTCGCCTACTCTATGATTAGCCTCAGTTCTTTGCCCTCCTTCTCATCCATGTTTTTGCCACTTACGAGAGTCTGAAACAGAGCAGCTTCATGCAAACTGAGAACCAGGAGCATAAATAACTGATATTTTAAGCTGCCAAATCCTGGAATGGTTTGATTTTGTGTGTTTTTTAACTGACAACTATATACCTTTTCCAAAGACCTATATTCTAAACAGTGAGTTTTACTAAAGAAGTGAATTTGTTTTAAATAATAATAATAATAATAATTAATAATAATAAAAAACCCTTTCAAAGAGCAAATACTTCTTGCAGATCATTTATACCACATGATTGATTTCACTAATAGTGTGCAAACAAGGGACATAGATTTTATTTTAATTAAGACTGAAAGATCAGTGTAAATACTGACGGTGGATGGGGGAATATTTTATACCCCAAACTCCCATATTCCATCTCTGTATGCTGTTTTGCTATTATTATTTGTAAAAATCTGAACCACACAGTGAGTTGAATTTTCACAACTCCAATGATGCATTAGAGGACAATGAGTCTCAGTAGGAAGTATTTGCTATAAGTAAAAGCCAGAATAATAGTACTTGACTATGACAATTAAATACATAAAATGATGTGTGATTCTCCAATATGTCCAATATCTTACTTTTAGTTCTGAATTGGCATCTCAGCCTCTAAACTCTCCCTGCAATATGAGCAGCCCCAGAACTGGTCACTGCAAAGGCCATCAGTGTTTAAAGAGCTACAGTTTTTGGCAATGACTGATCCCTTTTAAATCATTTCTTGATCTGCATGAGGCAAACATGTTTATTTGCATGCACAACAATGCAGACTCTGATATCAGTTATAAAGGAAAGCAAACGCCTTCTCCAAAGGCAATTGGAGAAGTTCAAGACTTTGAAGTACCTGATTCTGGAAGCTACCACAGTGGGTAGACTAAGTTATGCTGCCTTCAGAAGTTAAGTCTCTTGACCTGATGCCTCCCCAGGTTTTTCAAAAGGCCTTCCTGCTGGACGAGCTCTGCTGTTTCCTCTCTGGTCAGCAATTTGGTATTCCAGATCGTCCATGTTCGGCATCTGTTTATTCGGGAGCT
>JAQQSY010000289.1:0-12015 GCA_028646535.1 Procyon lotor | reverse complement strand
CTTACACGTTTTCAGTAAAATACAGAGCTGTGAACAAAGTCGTAATTTCTCCACTTCACATCTGGAAACTTAATATGAACTATTGTCTATAAAACCATAAAAACTGTTTCTCAGGACAAGTCTAATTTGCAACCAAATATTTATATTGTAACCAGGGACTACCTGTGTCTTCAGGGTTGGTTGGAGTCCCAATTAGAATAACTAGACAATTTCCCTTCAGTGTCCCTGCTCCTTATTTAGAGGCTGCTGTAAGTTTAGTATAGAAGCCTCCTGCAGCTGTGCATCCAGAGGCTACTTCCCTACATTTTAGTGTTTACTCTTGGAGCATGTTTGACAATTATGAAGGGTGGTCATTTTTCACAACCAGTGAAATTCACATCTTTGTTTCACATGCAAGTGTCTATCTATATGGACAATACGTAAGAAAGGGAAGCAGCCATACAACAGGTCCAAAATCTTAAGTATATCTTGGTAAATGTGTTGCTTAAACAGGGATTGTGGTTTAATGAGTGCAAAAGGAAGAAAAAGCATTTAAAAAGATACTCTTGAAAAATGAATTTGTGAAGACCACCACTTACAAATGGAAAGGGCATTATCTGATAGTCTATTTTAACATCATCATGTTTATGCATGAAGCACCTTTAGGAAGGTGCTTCCTTCTCAAAAGACCAAAAATAAAATCGTTCAAAAAAGGTTGTTAATACCCCAAGGCAAAGACTAGGGTGAAAGTAGTGGAAGTGGTAAGACGCAGTTTGATTTGGAATCACTGGAAGGTAGATGGCTGATGAACTGGGTATGGGTAGAACATGAAAATAGGAATCAAGGATAACTCGGCATCTGTGGCTTGTGGCATCTAGGTGAAATGAAGGCAGGTTCATTATTCAAATGGGAAAGAGTAAGTACTGGTAGGAAGGTAAATGTGCAGTGGAGTAATCAAGTTCTACCTGATTAAGACGTTAGGGCAAGAGAGTTATGGAGAACTAATTTAGGTAAGACTGACCAGATAGGAGGCCAAGACCAAGCACTGGCAAGGAGAAAGAACACCAGATACCTGGTACCTTGCTTGAGAAGAAAGTTAAAGGAGAAAATTTGCAAGAATGCCAAGAAGGGAGGGGGAAAAAGAAACAGAAAAAGAAAAAAACAAAAACAAAAACAAAAAGAAATTTCAGATTTTAATGTTTTCAATAAAAGAGAAAATACATATCTTACAATAACTTTAACTTTCCTTTCATAAATATTTAAAATAACAACTTAAAAATCCTAAATTATATGTTTCTTTCTATACTGCCTTGATGTTATGAGTAAAAAAGTTAGATTTTAGGGTATAAATACAAACAGCTAATTTCTAAAATATTATATAACTGAAGGTGTTTAGCTTACTCAGATTTCCTGTTATATTACAAGTGTTCATTTCCTTTCTACATCTGTTCACTTGTATATTTTCCCTTCAAGCTTAAAGAGGTCATCCACACATACTGTAATAACATTTCAGTGGGAGATAATTAATTTGATAGGATACAACCACATCGCAAGCTCCATCTGGGCAAATTGCTTCAGTTGTTACACTGCATTGTTATACTAAGCTCGATGTCAAGTTAAAATCAACATATTACCATAATTTTTCTCCATCCATAATAGCAGTTTATAAGAACAATATTCAGATATTTTATTAAAATGTCTGATGAAGTGGTGGTAGAGTAAAAAACTCTGTTTGAACCAAATTTATAATTACACTACAGATAAATATATCCTAACATTTTACTTTAAAACTATGCCAGTCATTTTTGGGGACACCTGGGTAGGCACAGTCAGTTAAGCACCCGACTCTTGGTTACAGCTCAGGTCGTGATCTCAGGTTGTGAGCCCTGCATGGGGGGTGGGGGTGGGGGAGGCGGTGGTCCATGCTCACTGGGGAGTTGGCTTAGAAATTCTCTCCCCTCCCCCCTCCTCTTTCTCTCAAATAAATAAATCTTAAACATAATAAATTATGCCAATCATTTTAAAATATTAAAATTGGCTATTTTTAGACATAAGAGTAATGCATGTAATTTATCTTCAAATCACAAACCAAACAAAAATATGTTTTTAATTAAAATAATGAACTTTTAGCAATTCTTTAAATTTATTCATTGGTTTTCTTAATTCAACAAATATTTATTGGGTACCTATCACGTGCCTATCACTGTGTTATGCGCTAGGATGAAAATGGTGAATAAAAACATAACCTCTGCCAAAAGTAAGGGCTATGGAATTTCACTTAGAACAGCTGATCTGATCTAGCTGAGTACTCAGAAAAGTTTTTCAAGGGAATTGCTGCCTGCTCTAAAAATCTGAAAGGTGTGTATGATTAACTAGTTGAAGGGAAAAAAAAAAAAAGTATTTTAAGTTGAGACACAGCAAAGGTAAAATCTCTGGGGCAGGAACACAAACCCACCGTACAGAGCGCAGGATGAGGGAAACAGAGAAAGGACAGGCCATTTGAAAACACATGGAACAGGAGAGCACCCCTAACTTATGGGTTCCAAGAAGCAAGCTGTCATTATCTGTTCCATAAATATCACTCCGAGGGCAGCATGGCTCATGGGTTGGAATGGGATCAGAAGGCATGGGGGCAGATTAGGCTAGGCTTTTAAAAGACAGTGATGGGGTTGCTAATGGGAGATAAAGAATACTGGACTGACATGAAGGATATTCAGAAACTACAGATAAAATTACCTGATGGCAAGGAAAGGGAGAGGGTACGATGAGGGGATGCAGGTAACAAAGATGACCTCTAGCATCCTGACTGTGAAATCAAAGAAGAAAAAAAAAGGAAAAGGTGTGTAAATAATGGAGGAAGAAGAAAAGGAAGTAAGACTCGTTTTGAAAACTGTAAAGATCGAGGTACCTTTGGGACATGTGAGATGTCAAGAACGCAGTTTGTTAATAAGGCTGAATCAAAAGGCCGGAGGTGGAGTACAACAGTATTTCAGGCAAACAGAAATAGTCAATTATGTCAAATGCTGAAAATCATCTACTGGATTTAATGACACAGAGATTACTGGTAACCTCAGTAAGGTGTGTTTTTATGGAATAATAAGGCTTGGGGCCAGAAGGAGTGGGGGAAAGTTTGAGGGGTGGGGATGAGGACGTGGATACTGCAATCGTAGATGGCTGTCGGTATGTCTGGCTGTAATGGAGAGGGGAAGCGACAATGTCAGTGGAAGGGGATGGGACACACTGGGCGTTCTAAAAAGAACACAGAAATCAAAACATTACGTCACAACCAGGCATAAAAATTAATGCCTAAGTTTTTTTTTTTTTTTTTTGTCCCTTTAGTTTAATTCAAAATTAGCAGGGAAAATAATCCCAATCAATTTTTGGATGTCATGGATAACTTTCCAATCATGGCCTTGGCCGAATTAAACCTGCCCAGAATTCTTTAACTTGAGTCTTCTCCTCCTGGGTGCTCTAACAATGACTTGATCCCTACTTCTGTTGTGACACTTAACATAAATACTCTAAGTATGATTTGTTATCCTCTTTTCTAATTGTGAACCACTTCAGGAGAACTGTTGCATCAACACTTAGCCAAGGGCCAGACGCATAGTAGGTGGTCATACATGCATAAAAATATTAGATGTCTTGGAAAAGCAAATACTAAAAACACGTTTCTTAAATGCATATTCTCATTGGAAGTGTTGATTCAGTGATAAAAGGGCACAGCCTCCAGTGGGTGAATCTGATTAAATCATGAGGCTGGAGTGATACCCAAAATGTCATCCCTACATTATTGTCAACACCTCCATGATAGCGGGGGGGTGGGGAGAGGGGGGTTCACAACTTTTATCAGCATTCTGTGGTCCATAAGACAGCACCAAAAGTTCATAAAAATTGGTTTCCAACAGGAAACTAGACTTGGATGGATAAAGTGGTCAATGTGATTTGATCTCTATTTAGGGAATTAGGGCAACTGGAAAGCCCCTGAATCTCAGCTCTTCACAACAAGTCCAACCATTCAGCTGGGCTGGTTTGTGCAGCGAGTGCTTCTTGTTTGTGTCAGGACCAGTTTCACAAGCATTGGCTGCATTACTCCCTCCCAAACTCTTTAGCAATAGCATGGGAAGCAGCTCTGCTGCTTCCTCCCCCCCAGGCAGCCTTGGCTCACACAGCTGAGTTGACACACTTGCTGCAGAAGCTTAAGTCCCATGAGGATGGTTAGGAAAGCTGCCTTGTGAGAGTGGAAAAGCAGGAGCCTCAACCACAGCTGCTTTGCAGCTGGGTCACAAAGGAGAGCAAGAAATCCCTCGACACCATAAAAGGTAGCGGATGATGGGAAGGCAATCTCAGTGCCTCCATTTGTCACTGGCAGGGTGCCACCGGCTCTCAAATCCAAATGCTCTCACAAGAGGATAAAGCCAGATGTAAATAATTCCCTAATTTTATACTTTTTTTTTTTTTTTTTTGGTAGAAAGCTTCAGCAGTAAAGGAGAGAGTTATTTGATTTATTTAGACCCAAAATTTTTTGATGATTTAACTAGGGTACTGAAGGAAACACTGGATTCAGTAACAGAAACCGGAATTCTAGTTCGGTTCTGATACCAAAAAGGAAACCAAGGAAAGCCACTAATTTGAATAGGTTTCATTTGTTGGTCAAAGGACCTACGTTAACAAAACTCTATTGGCTACAACTCCGTTTAAAAAGTAGAATTCAATTCTGGGACTCAGTCACTGGTTAAAAATTCAGATTAAAGAAAAGTTAAATTATTTTTTTTAAAAAAGATTTTATTTATTGTTTTGACAGACAGAGATCACAAGTAGGCAGAGAGGCAGGCAGAGAGAAAGGGGGAAGCAGGCTCCCTGCCAAGCAAAGAGCCTGATGCGGGGCTCTATCCCAGGACCCTGAGTTCATGACCTGAGCCAAAGGCAGAGGCTTTAACCCAGTGAGCCACCCAGGCGCCCCAGAAAAGTTAAATTCTTAATTCCACTTATTCTCTTTCGCTTCCACTGCTATTCTGTCTGTGAGAGGGAAGAGGTATTGGCCCTTTCCCCCCAGAGCCAGTCGGCTAACACTGAGATCAGGGGTAGCAGCTGAGACTAAAAATCAAGTGTAACTTATTCTATATACTAACGAATGAAAATAAATGGAGTTGGGATAAATGATCCATTTATCTTCTTCTGAAAGCACTCTCAAGATAAAGATGCCTGACAAAGATGGAATATTCTAGAAACGTTCTTCCACCAACCAGGCCACATATATACTGGAGGTGTGTACTATGCTTGTAAGTAATTCTGGTTTGCCTGAAAATACCCTGTCTATACCCACTGTTCTAGAGTAAAAAATACATCACCCCTGCCTGGTTTGGACAAAAATTCTACAGTAAACCTGATTCTTTCTTAACCTCTCACAAGTGTTTGCCTAAATTAGAAGAGTCAAACCAGAGCCTTTGTAACCCTGCACTGTCCCACCAGAGGGCACCTCTAGGCTCCATTAGCAGCATCCGCGAGGTCCCACGGTGACCTCAGTCTTCCATTCGTCAACACACTCCTAACAAAGAAGGCATTAACAAAGACATCCCTTCCCAGCACAAGACCATGGGATATTTGTCAGGCATAATTAAGTTTCCATTCATCTCTGCTTCCCAAAACACACATTTTTCAAGTAGTCTGTTGTCTCAACACATTACAATTCTACTTTTATAAGTTCTAGAATAAGAACAGAAACATGACAGAGCGGCTCGCTATGTGCCAGGCACCGTGCCAACGGCTTCACATGGATTATCGTACTTCCTCGGAGATAGTACCATTATCTGCTTTATAGACTAAGAAACTGTGGCCCAGAGAGGTTGAGTACCTAGCCCCAGGTACATCTGGGAAAAGCTACATCTGGCAGAGCTCAGGTTCAGAGACATTCCAGCTGCAAATTTTGTGTCATTACATTATAACTTTGGTCCGGAAGTTTACTACCAGGAATCACGGTGCTACTTGAAGATAAGCTCTGCAGAGCCGAGGTCCACCATCATCCATCCCTTCCTCATCATGTATTTTGAGAGTACCTACCACAGGCCTACCACCGTGTCAGGCACAGGATAGGAGAAGATAAAACGAGATCATTCCTGCTCTTAGAAACTGAGTAATATCACAGTGACTCTGGAAGCAGGCCTTCACCAATTGCAAGATAATACTTAAAAGGGCTCTTGTTAGACATGTGCTTAGTACATAAGGAGAGAACAGAAACCAAGACATCTATTCTGCCTGCATGAGTCAGGGGAGGTCTCAAAAAGGAGGTGGTATACTTCAGCTGGCTCACAGATGGAGAAAAAGTTGGCCAGAAATCAAGACGACTGACTATCTGCTCAGTCCAAGTGCTGGTGGCTTAAAAGTTCTCTTTATAAAATCCAAGTTAAGAAAATTATTTCGAAAGTCAGTCTAATGGAGAATGTTTTCCTTGCTTTACCGCCATTCAAAGGACCTGCTGCTTACAAAAGTTCATCTGATACCAACTCAAAACACAACTGTTTGATAAAATAAGGTTATTAAACAACAAAACTCAGCCAATACCTACCTTCTATCAGACCAGGGAATCTTGAGCCACCTTCTGTGAATGATAATTTTCTGTGACTTATAAAAAAGACCTAACGCAAACGGCATTGTTGAATAAACAACACTCATTCACTTTAACTTCTAGAGTGTGAAGGAGTCAGAGGTAGTACATACAAGATTACAAGAACCTTTAAACTAGGTGGGAAGGAGAAAATACACACACACACACACACACACACACACACATACACACGGCAAATGGTCAGAGGTTGGCACATTACCAACAGAACAGTTTATGTGTATAAATGCGCATGACAAGCATATCGCCGAACTGGCTCATTCCCAAGTCCTAGCAGTACAGTGTGCTAGCTGACACACACATGGGTTTGGGTATTATTGCAAAATAAAATTCTCTTTCTTTCTCTCTTCCTTAAAGTACGAGAAAAAGGTGTAAAATCACAAGAAAATATGGGCTACTAATAGGAAAATTTGAGTACAGAGGTGACAAGGAGATGGGAGAAGAGAACATCTGAACTTCTCTGCCTCTAGATAGACAATTTAATAGTAGGTCGGCTCAAGGCGAAATTATCACTGTCAACATCTCAGAGCCTCTTGACTTTGGTAGGAAAAATGTGTGATGAAGGCTGCACAGAACTCATTAAGTATCAACCTCCCGAACTGTCTTCATCACATTCTGAAGTCTGACATCCGAGCTGGCAGGTGTATTTGTGAGATCCAGGAGGGACTGATCTGACACAGCCAATCAGAAGAGCACTGTCAGCAAAGCGATGCAAAGGTATATAGGACAGCAGTGTAGTCAGCCTGACGCCATTCCTTGTACAACTGCTATAAATACAGGAGGCTTTGCAACATACTGACCTACTCAAATGCTCGAAATGGAATGCATGTGCACTTTGGGGGTACATGATGCCATGCCATGAAAACACAAACATGACACTTTGAAGACTTGGGGAATGATAAAGGCTATTAAATCATTTAATTATTTAAAACAGTTTTTATTTAAAAATAAGCACAGACATGTTACAGTGGATACCTGACGAGGTCAGTCAGTAGAGCATGTGACTCTTAATCTTAGGATCATGCATTTAAGCCCCACATTGGGCATGGAGCCTACTTAAAAAAGAAAAAGAGAGAGAGAGAGGGAGAGAAGCACTGACAAAGAAAGAGGGATACAGGCTTGGAAATCACATAGATCTGAGTGTGATCACCAAGAATAATCCCTAAATAGCTGGGCAACCTAAGCAAATTTTTTAATGTGTCCAGAAATTTAGTACCTTACATGGATAAGAATGATACCTCCTGATGAGGTTTGTAATTGACACAGATCATGCAAAGCTCTTATAACAGGACGTGGTATACAATAAGTGATCAACACATGTTAGCTATTATGAGGTCTGTATAATATAAACAGCAGTAGCTACTGTTTAATATCTTAAAAGGATTAAGTGAACTAAAATATATTTTAAAAAGCTTAGCACAGCAACACATTGTAAGCACTCAAAAAGTTGGTTCTGTTCTTAACTAGAACTTTTATACCTAAATCCATTTGTTCAAAAGTAAGTAATGGAAATAGAGGATTTCTTTTTCAAGTATTTCACATAGCATTCTTGTAACACGCCCACATGAAGAACTCTGTGACTCAAAATACTCAGTTATCAACCAAATTGTCTCTTGTTCTGAAATGTCTTAGAATGTCGTAGGCAAAATCCAACCTTGAGTTTGGAGAATTTGAAGAAAAGACAAAACAGAGAGAATACCAAAGCTCAAAACTGAAGTTACAGTAAAAATATCTAGGACCACTTTTGATAAAACTGGGAAACCCATATAAATACCAGTGACAGTTTAAGAATACATTTCCCTCACAGAAATATGTATTTGCCAAAAGGTCTGTTTTCTCTTTGAAATCCTGACATGATTTGGCAAGGCCAAGCTGAAGTAGTTAGCATGGTTTGAGCTGTTACCAATCTAATAAGAAAGTAGGAGACTTATAGTTAACTCTCAATATTTCAATATGCAGATGCCTGGTATTTCATGAAAGGAAATTTTAGTTCATCAAAATATAATTCTATTCAAATCTGTCATGTTTCACACTTAGTTTTCTTTTATTTATTTTTTCAAATTGTGTTATGTTAGTCACCATACAGTCCATCGTTAGTTTTTGATGTTGTTCCATAATTCATTGTTTGTTTATAATACCCACTGCTCCATGCAATCCATGCCCCCCTTAATACCCATCAGCCAGGGCGCCTGCGTGGCTCAGTGGGTTAAGGCCTTGGCCTTTGGCTCAGGTCATGATCTCAGAGTCCTGGGATTGAGTCCCGCATCAGGCTGTCTGCTCAGCAGGGAGCCTGCTTCCCCCTCTCTCTCTGCCTGCCTCTCTGCTTACTTGTGATCTCTCTCTCTGTCAAATAAATAAATAAAATCTTAAAAAAAAAAAAATACCCATCACCCAAACCTCCTCCCTTCTAAAACCCTGAGGTTGTTTCTCAGAATCCATAGTTTCTCACAGTCAGTCTCCTGCTCCGATTTTCCCCCCTTCGTTTCTTCCTTCCTTCTCCTAATGCCCTCCAATGCGATTCCTTATGTTCCACAAATAAGTGAAACCATATGATAATTGATTTTCTCTGCTTGACTTATTTCACTTAGCATAATCTCCTCCAGTCCCCATACATGTTGATGCAAAAGTTGGGTATTCATCCTTTCCGACGGCTGAGTAATATTCCATTGTGTATATGGACCTCATCTTTGTTATCCATTCATCTGTTGAAGGGTATCCTGGCTCCTTCCACATTTTGGCTATTGTGGACATTGCTGCTATGAACACTGGGGAGCATATGGCCCTTCTTTTCACTATATCTGTATCTTTGGGGTAAATACCCAGTAGTGCAATTGCTAAGTCATAGGGTAGCTCTATTTTTAATTTTTTGAGGAACCTCCTCATTGTTTTCTAAAGTGGCTACACCAATTTGCATTCCCACCCACAGTGTAAGAGGGTTCCCTTCTCCACAACCTCTCCAACATTTGCTGTTTCTTGCCTTGTCAATTTTTGCCATTCTAACTGGTATAAGGTGGTATCTCAATGTGGTTTTGATTTGAATTTCCCTGATGGCTAATGACATTGAACATTTTTTTGTGTGTCTATTATATGTCTTCTTTGGAGAAGTATCTGCTCATGTATTCTGCCCATTTTTTTACTTAATTATATTTTTTTGGGTGTTGAGTTTGAGAAGTTCTTTATAGATCTTGGATATCAGCCCTTTGTCTAGAGCGTCATTTGCAAATATCTTCTCCCATTCTGTGAGTTGCCTCTTTGTTTTGTTGTTTTGTTGACCGTTTCCTTTGCTGTGCAGAAGTTTCTCATCTTGATGAAGTCCCAAAAGTTCATTTTTGCTTTTGTTTTCATTGCCTTTGGAGAAGCGTCTTGAAAGAAGTTGCTATGGCTGATGTTGAAGAGGTTACTGCTTATGTTCTCTAGGATTTTGATAGATTCCTGTCTCACACTGAGGTCTTTCATCCATTTAGAGTTTATCTTTGTATATGATATAAGAGAATAGTCCAGTTTCATTCTTTTTTATATAGCTGTCCAATTTGCCCAGCACCATTTATTGAAGAGACTCTCTTTTTCCCATTGGGTATTTTTTCCTACTTTGTCAAAGATTAGTTGACCACAGAGTTGAGGGTCCATATCTATGCTCTCTATTCTGTTCCACTGGTCTATGTGTCTGTGTCTGCACACTTAGTTTTCAAAGTAAAAGGCTACAGATGTCTGTGTTAATATTTCTTTGTTTTTAAAAACAAGCAGTGAAATAAGAAGCACTAGAGAGGCAATGGATAAGGAAGTAGAAGGAAGTACAGAAAAATTCCAGAGAAGACATTACCTTAAACAGAGAGCTTTTGCACTAAAGGATAGATAAGCAAAGAACAAAGTAGAAAAGTTAGTTTTACATGTTGCTAGATTAACTAGATTAATGACCAAATGAAGTCAGAAAAGCATGAAGTCTAAGGTATGTGTCTACACAAGGCTCACATATAATAAATCATATTATCTTTAAGAAAGATTTTATACGACAGGATGTATCTTTTTTTTCAGGGATAGTGACTGTTTTAGATGTTGATGGCTTACAAGAATACTACTAAGTCCATTCATTTGGCAGATATATGGAGATGTTCACTATCATTTAAAAAAATTCCTCAGAGTTTTAAATAAATATTTCTTAACTGTCTTTTAATACAAGTAGTTATTTTAATATTTTTTTCAAATTGAGTGGTACTGTGTTAATTGAAAGTTAATACTGTCTATAGATCACAAATGAACTCCAGCAAAACTGTAGTGAAACCATGAAAAAGAAAAGCTTGCTTCTTCTATAATCATCAGTGTAAATTCAATTTAATCACTTCCAGCAGGGAATTTTTCATATTGCTTGCCATCTTATCAAACTTACATGTCAAGATAATTTTTTAAGAAAAATGTTAAAATATTATGATAATTTCTATAAGAGATATCATTATTCCTGGCTGCCATACATCAAACTTAAAAAAAAAAAAAAGAACAGAGGATTATCTGTATTCTATTACACCTGTCAGAAGAACACATATTCATTATCATTACTACCACTGTTCATGGTATCCTACAAATTCCCTCTGAAATGAGTGATTCATATTATGCACTCTTCTGAGATTACATTCCAAGGCTATCAGAACAAAATATATTGTCAGAAGATCACATTCCACTATGTTTTTAATGGAAAAAAAAGGAATACAGTCGATTTTGCATTTTTTCATTCCTGTCTTTCAATAATGATAAAGATTTCTACATTCAAAGGAATACCATATCTTTTTACTGAGCTCAAGAGAAGAAAAGTTATTTTACAAATAATTGTTACAATACAAAATGTTGTTATCCAACTATTTGACCCTTTAAATTCACTCTCCAATCCCTTCTTAGCCCTGAGGATCTTTGACATTTCTTTTTTCAGTTCCAAGTTTTTATTTAAATTTCAGTTAGTTAAAATATAGTATAATATTAAAGAATTTAGTGATTCATCACTTACATGCAACATCCTGTGCTTATCACAAGTCCACTCCTTAATATACCCATTACCCCCTTAATCCATCCCTGTGCCCACCTCTCCTCCAGCAACCCCAAGTTTGTTCTCTATAGTTAAAAGCCTGTTTTATGGTTTGCCTCTCTTTTTTCTCCCAAGTTCATCTGTTTTTGTCTCTTAAATTTCACGTTTGAGTGAAATCAGATGGTATTTTGTTTTTCTCTGACTTATTTCACTTATCGTATACCCTCAATCTCTATTCACGTTGTTGTAAATGGCAAGATTTCATTCTTTTGATGAGTGATATTCCATTCTATAGATAGATAGGTAGTTAGATAGGTAGATAGATAGATAGATACCATATCTTCTTTACCCATTCATCAGTTGATGGACATTTGGGCTCTGTCTATAATTTGGCTATTGTTGA
>JAQQSY010000288.1:5983-16032 GCA_028646535.1 Procyon lotor | reverse complement strand
GGCTATCGTTAAGCTAAAGGTGTTTCCTGCAGCGAGGCCCCCACGTGGAGACAGCGGGGAGTTTCCTGGAGGAACACCATGCTCTGCCCGCCCTGAATATTGTCAGAATGCTGCAGGTTCTCGGCCTGGCCCCTCGACACCGTGGGCTCCAAGGAGCTGGGTCTGCGGGGCTCTGGCAGTCGCGGGGCGTCTTCCCTGTGGACTGCACAGACATCTGTAAACCGAGGGAGACCCTGTCCGGCAAGCCTGCTCTGTCAGAACCGTGCGGATCGCCCCGCAGCACGTCCTCATCCTCACCAAAGGGAACCCGTTCCCCGACCTTGGTGGGCCGGCTCAGGCTGTCCCCGCGGCGGCCCCTGGGGGTCCCCGGACCCCACACCCTCGCTGCTTCTTCCGGGAGCCCCTCCAGGATCGAAAGGGCTCTCTCCGGGGCTCTAACTGGGGTGCCCCTGACAAGGGTTACAAGTGGTCGCCAGCAGGGCACAACGTCAGCAGCTCCAGGGCACATCCGCTCCCGCGCAGGAGCCTGGGGGCCTCTGGGAGCATCGGCCGGCCCGACCGGCCTCACTCGGCCTTGGCCCGTCGCGGCCGTCCGCTGCAGGGAGAGGGACAGCCCCTCTCCCCCAGGATTTGTACTTGTCTCCGTCGGCTCTAGGTCCCACGCGAGCCGGCCAGGTCCCCGGCTGCCAGGCGTCCTCACCCAGACGGAGGTCTCCCCACGGGCTGCCTTCCAGTAACCACAGTGCGTGTGGGAGGCCGCCCGCGGGTGACCGCCGGCCCCTCGGCCCAGCCCCTCGTCGGGGGGCGGGATGGAGACCTGGGGCTGGTCCGCGACCCCCCTGCCGAGGAAGCGCGGCCCCTGTGTGCCCAGGCAACCTCTGTCCCTGGGCTTTGACCCAGAAACCTCCTCCGACTCCCTCTCGGATTCCAACAGCATCACTACTCTGCCCGGTATTTACCATTTCACGCCTTCGTCTGAAAGCCTGACTACTCCACGTTCTCCCTACTCTGTTAGTGGCTGCTGGTGAGGTGGCCAAAGGCTGGCTGGGGACAGAGCAGAAGCGACACCCTGCTGCCCACCCCTGGGCGGCATCTGTGTGACGGTCCGGCCCTCGGGGAAGCTCCCAACGATCTCGCTGTTAACGCCTCGCTAGAGGGAGAAGCCTCGTCAACTTGACGATGGCAAGGCCTCCAGTAACCCCGTGAGTCTTCTTCAACGAATGACAACCCTCCTGAAAACCTCCCCACCCCGCACGTGGACTCGGCCCCCGCTCGGAACCCGGCCCCGCTGCTCTTTCAGCCCGTCCTCGGGCTTCAACAGAACCACCAAAGACGTTTCAAGAATTCTTCCCTGGCCGTGCGTTCCAGACCTCACCCCATCCAACCACCCCTCAAAATTACATCACTCTCACTCCCAAGAGCTTTTTGCTTTCTTTTCAAATTATTATTGATTTCATTTTTACAGATTTTACTTATCTATCTGTCAGAGAGAGCACAGGCAGGGGGAGCAGCAGAGGGAGAGCAGGGAGCCCGATGCGGGACTCGATCCCAGGACCCGGGATCGTGACCTGGGCCCAAGGCGGACGCTTAATGACTGAGCCCCCCCAGCGCCCCTTATCTGGTAACTTTTGTAAAAACCTATATTCTGTCTCTATTCAGCAGGTACTTCCTGAGCACCTACTGTGTGCCTGGAATTGCTGCGGGCGGTGGACGCCCAGGGTCCGGGTCGGCGCTCCACCCCCCCACCTGCACTGCCGACTCGCCCAGCGTCTCGCACTCTCTGTCCCCCTCCTTCCCAGCGGCGTGGCTCGGGATGCGCTGTGGGGTTTATAGGGGCGGCGCTCCCTCACCGTGGCCGCTGGCTCGTAGGTTTCTGTGGGCGGCGGTTTGTCCCAAACACAGACTGTGCGAAGGGTCCTCTCGCCTCCTCGACGGCTCACAGCTTTCCTGGCGTTTTCTTCTCCTTCCGTCCCTCATCCAAGGTTTCCGTGCAGGTGTTCTGCGGCTTTCTGGAACTATCTTCACTACGCTGCTGCCGTGCAACGGCACTCTGGCTGGGTGTTAAATCCTAATTCTTTAAAATAACACCTTGTATGGGGCGCGTGGGGGACTCAGTTAGTCCTCTGCCTTCGGCTCAGGTCACGAGCTCGGGGTCCGGGAAGGCTCAGCATGGAGTCGGCTTCTCCTTCTCCCTCTGCCGCACCCCTGCTCGTGCTCGCTCGCTCCTGCTCACTCTCTCTGTCAGATAAAAACATACAACACAGTAACACCTTACAGTCCCCTTACGTGACCTGCCGAGAAATCTGGGGTCAGGGGCTCCTGCTCCCTCGTAGGGGATCTGTTCTTTCTCTCTACGGAACTTCCTCTTTCTGGAAACTCGGCGAAGATGCGGGCCGGCTGGGTCCCAGGGCCCAGGGGGGGCCTCAGAGGACCAGACGTGAGAGTCTGTGGCTTCGTGTAGGATGGAAACCGAACGTGCACCGGGAGGAAGAGAGAGCAGAGCTTGTTGAAGACAAGACTGTGCACAGGCGTCCGGGAGACGGGGATGCTTGGGGTCCCTGTTTTGTCGAGGACGGTGGTCTGAGCACATGTCCTCTCAGGCGTCTGGGAACCGGTCACAACGACAAGTGCTGGTTGTCCTCCAGTCACGTGAGCCTTTGGGCCGGGGGTCTTGGTGTCGAGGCGTCTGCGGAGTCGGTGGTCTCGGAGAACCTCCACGAGGACCTCGCCTGGCCACCCCTTTATGCCACTGTCATGCTGCCAGTCCCCGAAGGAATCACCGACCCTCGACCTGCAGGAGGAGGACGTGTCGCTGTGCAGGAAGGCACGTGATGGCCAGGGGTGCAGGGCCAGATGAGAACAGAAGTGGAAAAAGGAGCCAAAAAAGCAGTTTTTCATGGGACCCCTCAGTTTCCCCATCCCACACATGTCTTTTTTCCCCCCAAAAAGCAGTCTGACTTGTTGGAGAAGTGCAGACTTTTCTTTGAATCTCTTACTTATTTATGTATGTATTTATGTTGACACATAACATAAGACTTGCCCCAGGGTGCGCGTCTGTGCTCACCTCAGCACACACCCTCCCCAGTGTCCGGCCCCGGCCCCCATCCCTGCCCCCCAGGAACCCTCAGTTTGTCTCGTGGGTTTAGGGGTCTCTTATGGCCAGTCTCCCTCCTGACCCCTTCTCGTCCCCCCCACCCACACCCCCCCCGCCTGCCTCTCACATTCTTCGTATCAGAGAGATCATGCGATAATTCAGACATGTCTTTTGAACAATCAACATTGAATATAATGCAGACATACAACTTCTACTCTCCTTGGACTTATTAGTCAAATTAATGCACGTTACCTCTGTAACAACCTTTGTCAACCAGAAGAATAACTTGGTGCGATGAAATTCTCATAGGTAATCTAGAATAATTGTTGAGGAGAACAAGTGAATTAAATAGATGTAAGTGGGACAAAAGTTTTGTTTTTTTTTTTAAAGATTTTATTTATTTGACAGAGAGAAACACAGCGAGAGAGGGAACATAAGCAGAGGGAATGGTAGCGGGAGAAGCAGGCTTCCTGCTGAGCAGGGAGCCCGATGTGGGGCTCGATCCCAGGACCCCGGGATCATGACCTGAGCCGAAGGCAGACGCTCAACGACTGAGCCACCCAGGCACCCCTGGGACAAAAGTTTTTAGGTGAATGTTTAAGTCATGTCCCCAAATCCCTTTGGTAACCTGAAACCTTAAAGTTTTGCTAAGTTAAATGATGGACAGTCACTGAATATCTAAATCATTTCCAAATAAAATAAAATACTGAAACATTACTTGCTGAACATAGGCTTATCCATTTTTGGGTCCCGTCTTCCGGAGAAGCTGCCGCTGTTGACGGGGGCCCGGAGCGCGGGCGAGCTGGGCTGGAAACAGCAGGCGGAGGGCAGGCTCCTGTGAAATGTGCGCGTACACTCACCATCTCCACAACCGGAGGGTCTCACGGCTTCTTCCCAGTTTGCACTAGAAATTAGGGCTTCTAAGGATTCAACACTCTAACATCTAATTAAAACTGTTAGAAATAAGGAAATAGCTCCATATGCAAGGAAAACGGGATAGGATGTGGGTTTTTGGTAAAAGAAGGCGTTAGGAGTAGGTTTTACACTTTGTGGAGGGGAATGAAAGTGATTTTGTGCCACAGTAAAGCTCAGTACTTCAGAGAGTGAAAGAACAGGGAACACCCTAAAATAGAAAGCTGTAGAAGGTCTGTGGGAGAGTAATCTTGTGGGAGGAGTTTTATGTGTGATAGCCGGAAGAGACTGAATGATCCGTCCTCGGGTCTGAAAACCAGCGTCACCATCAGTGGCGTCTGTACACAGAACGGGGACCTAGTTTCCTTCCTTCTGCTGAAAAGACTTTGAGCTGCTCCCGGTAAGAGACTGTGAAAGGGTTTCCTCTATTTTTCCAAATTTATGTGCCTGGAAAACAAGGACTCTACATTTTGCCAAAATAATTTCCCACATCTCCCAGGCCTTTGCTCGCCAAGGGAAACCTAGTCGTCTCCAGATGAAGAGTTAAGTTTTGCTAAGAAGTCCGTAACCTCCTGTGCTTGCCTGTGAACCTTTGTCACTTCGGTTAGCGGGATAACCAAATATTGGTTCACAGCGACCTATGAGCCTATTTAACTAAGGATTTGAAAATCTTTCTATCTTTTTGACAACCTTTCCAAAATTCAAATTCTGGGTAAAGTCTTTTTAACTTTGAGTTTTACAGAAATAGCTTAAGACTTGTCCTCTCTCCTTATATAAGGGAGATTTTAAACTAATTCAGCTTCTTTGATATGTTAAACTACACTCAAAGCGTCGTCAAATAAGCAACAAGACGATGCCCTCTCCACCTCGGTCCTAAGGGTACACGCGGCCCGTGTTCCGGAGCGCACGTGAGATTTCCCAGCCCCTGACCTCTCCTGATGTAACCCATCAGCCGTGACAGACAGACACCATCGGGGTCGCGGCCCTAACCCTCCTTGGCCGCGCCGCAGCGCAGCCCCATCGGACACAGGGCGACGGGCAGTCAGGCCTCGGCTCATCCCCAGACCGCGATGCTTTTGCCAATTGCCTCTTCGGGAGAGGCGTTCAGGGACGGGGGGCTCGGGAGAGGCGTTCAGGGACCGGGGGGCTCGGGCTCTGGGGCCCAGTGCTCCGAGGGGGCCAGAACTGCACTGCGCACGGGATGTGAGGACACTGTTTCCCTCAAGCAAGAAGACAGCCATTTAGTAAAACCTTTGCGAAGTACAAACGAATTACTTTTCTCCCTCCCCGAACCCTCCGGAGTTCGGACTCCTGAGTGCTGTTTCCCGTGGCAGCGCACTCACCTACGAGCGGCACCTATCGGTGGTCCCCGTAGGTGGGCCCGGCCGGCTGTGTGGCTGAGGTCCCACGGGTCACGGTCAGGGGCATTCCCGCCCGCCCCACCCCGCCCCCCAGCCTTTGCACTCAGGCTTGGGGGGGGGGGCACCCGCTGCTTGGACACTGCCCCCCCACGGCCGACACTTTCACAGCGCACACAACCCGCAGTCCTCGGGGCCAACCACACACACGTGGCTCCGTCTACACTCAGTTGGCAAAGTTCACAGACAGCCTCCCGACACCCCGACCGCAGGCTGTGTTGCTAGTCCGGAATCTCAGGTTTGTCCCTTTGGGAGCCCCAAGACTCACCCTTTGAGAGACCACAGAATACGCAGGGCACCTGGTCCCTACCTCTTCTGACCCCTAGCTAAGAAAGGGAGCAATACCCGAATACCGTACGGGCCTGACTGCTTCTATTAGAGATCACCAGGCTTCGGGGTGCCCGGGGGCTCCGTCAGCTAAGTGTCCGACTCTGGATTTCCGCTCAGGTCGTGGTCTTGGGGTCATGAGATCGGGCCCCACACTGGGCTCTGTGCTCAGTGGGGAGTCTGCTTGAGATTCTCTGCCTCTCTCTCCCTCTGCCCCTGCCCCCGCTCACACACGTGCATGTCGCTCTCTTTAGGGTAAATAAATAAACACACAAGTAAAATCCTAAAAAAAGGAAAGAAAAGAAAAAGGAAAAAGAAATGACCATGCTTTGGCACCTGCGAGGACCTGCCGGGGCAGCTCCCCGGTGGCCCAGCCAGGCCCGCGTGCCTTGCCCGCTTCGGCCCCTTGTCTTACTTCCTCTCTCCTGCCCGAGAAGACAGTGCTCCCTCCCTCAGTTCCCAATCTACTGCAAGAGCAGAAAACCTTTCTTCCTGTCGGATCTGTTCACGGCGCCTCAGACCTCCCGGTCTTGCCTGCTGCTGATCGCTCATCGCGGAGCCCGCGCCTGTTGCCCGCGGGCGAGGCGAGGCCCGGGGAGCCCCACACCTTGTCCCAGCTGTTCCCCG
The DNA here is from genome assembly GCA_028646535.1 of Procyon lotor. Lineage (NCBI taxonomy): Eukaryota > Metazoa > Chordata > Mammalia > Carnivora > Procyonidae > Procyon > Procyon lotor. Next base: position 9,654 of record JAQQSY010000288.1, on the reverse strand, counting down.
GTGGACGGGCTGCTCAGTCGGCGGTCTTCACGGCCCCACGTTCTTTCCTTATCGAAACGCGCTCTCTCCTCACGCCCAGGAGAAGCACAAGTGAGTTTACCCCCTTTCGGGGTTTTTAGCAAAGACCCCTTTAGGAAGAGCCGGACTCGCAGATACCATCCAGACCCCTCTGACCCGCGGCTGGAAAGGGTCCGCCCGGAAATCGTGGCTAACGAATCTCTCAGGAGCCAAGTCACCACTCCGTCTGGCTCTGTCTGTTTGCAGTGGACGGCACTTCCCAGGGCCTGGGCACAGGTGGGAAGCCGGCGAGTCGGAGGCCAGTCCTTACCGGACGTCCCGCTGTCCCTGTTAGCAGCGGGACACATCAGAAGCGCCCGGGGCCTCACCCCACTGGGCCTCCATTGCTGCCTCTGGGTTTGCCAGATCGAGCGTCTTTCTTCCAGGGTCGGAACGCGTGCTGAGCGATGCGCGATCATCGGGGATCTCCGCCCGACGCAAGGGGACCTGACTGGCTTCATAGCCAGAGCAGGGGCAGCCCGGCCGGTGGCGCCGGGGACGCGCTGGCCGCAGGTTTGGGACGGCTGCATCGGCTCTGCAGGGAGGGTTTGTGTGACGGCAACACCACCTGTTGGAGAAGGAGAAATTCACGGACACAGACTGGGGAAGGGGCGCCCTGCCCCAGCCCCCCAACGGGGGGGGGTCACTCCGTCGGCTTAGCTGCCTGCCGCCGGGCTGGGGCCCCCACCTTACAGCCACCATACCCGCTGCGGATGGCCTGTGACTTTTAATTCTGCTCCATGACCGTCTCTGGCCTTTGTTAAACCTCTGCCAACAGGGTTCCAACAGACCCTTGAGGGTCTTAGGGCCTGACGGCTTCAAGCTCACGCGCTTCTTCTTGCTGACCTAAGTCCTCGGGCCGTAGCAGAGCTCACCTGCTTTCCCCGGGATTTGCAGACCACCGGCCTCGTGGGGCAAAGGACCAGACTCTCCGAGAAGATGACGCCTGACCGCGTCTGAGAACAGCTGTCACACGGGCCAGCAGGTCTGTTCAGGGTCATGTCCGCACCCAGTGGCCCGGGCACCTGCCCCTCGTACATGCTGCCCCCTCCCCCGCCAAGCCTCCTCCTGGACGAGGAAGACGGTCTTTGGGACTGGGGTTCACCCCTTTTGCAGGTTGCCAGCTCCCAGAATAAAGCAACCCTTCCCTCCCCCATCGCTGCTCTCTCCAATGTCACTGCGCGAGCCACCGAACCTGACCACCTGGGAACCAGCCCCCGCCCGGCAGCAGGGCGATGCTGAGACCATCCAGCCTTCCTCGTTACTCAAACATGGCCTCGGGACAAGACGACCAGGGGAGGTCCTTCCCGCACCAGAGAGAAACCTGGTAAATGCCGAAATGATCAGCGGTGCCGTCCGGGAACATCTTCATCAAAAGGGGGAAATGGGAAAATTAAGTGGAGGAAACTTAATTTAAAATGGAGTCAGGGGTGCCTGGGAGGCTCAGTCATCAAGCGTCTGCCTTCGGCTCAGGTCCTGGTCCCACTGTCCTGGGATGGAGCCCGGGCTCCCTGCTCAGCAGGAAGCCTGCTTCTCCCTCTGCTGCTCCCCCTGCTTGTGTTCCCTCTCTCTGTGTCTCTCTATGCCAAATAAATAAATAAAATCTTCAAAAAAAGGAAAAGAAAAAGAAAAAAGGAAGAGGCAGGAATCTCTGTGCGCCCAGCACCCACACACTTCCCCCCCACCCCGTTTCCCCTGAACCCTGACAGCAGCTAACTCCCCTTCTCATTTTGCCAATAAAATAAGGGGTGTTTCAAAGACAGACACGCACAGGGATCTTCGCCGCCCCTGCTCCGGGGTGTGTGTGCCCGTGGTTCTGCCCGTGACGCTGTCCTCAGCTGCCCGGCCGCCCAGCTCCCCGTACGAACGCCGTCGGTCAGCGGCCTGTCCTCTCAAGTCCCTGAGCACCTGCAGCCAACCCCAGGGCCGCGGGGGGCGTGGGGGCCCTGGCCCGGGCGGCCTCCATCCAGCTGCGGAGCCTGGCGGCCCTTCCTGGCCTCCCCACATGGGCGGGTGCGCACGGGAGCCGCGTCCTCGTGTCCCTGACGGAGTCCGCTTCACTCAGGCCCAGAGCGAGGTCAACAGGTTCCCAAACCCAGTGACACTTCTCCAGGTGATGAGCCTGGCTTTTTACAGGCACACACGCGGGCCAGGACACAGGACCGGTCACTCACACATCCAAAGGGAGCAAAGCCGGTCTGGGGCGGCCGTGGGGACAAGGCCTCCACGGGCCCAGCTCTTGCCCGCGCTGCTGCCCACGGCGCCCTGTGGACGCCGCTGAGCTCTGGGCTCTGGGCCCTGCGGGCAGAGCCTCCGGCTGCAGCTGCCCCTGCAAAGTGGTCACAGAGCAGTCCCATCTCAAGAGACTGGCCGTCTCCCCCTGCTTCTGCTGGGTTCTGGGGGTCATCAGCGGGGCGGCAGCGAGCCCCCTAACTGCGGACACAGGCCCCTCCTTGACACGAGTGACTCCCTCCTGCTCTCTACAAAGTCTGCTGTTTCATCACCTGAACCAAGCACGGGTTTCCTTCTCCGTCCCCTTTCTCTCTGGGGCGTCCCCAGTCTCTGCCCCTGGAAAGCCCGGCACTTTCCCCGCAGGAAGACGTCAGGGAGGTGGAGAGTGTTTCCTACATTGTGTGAGGCGCCCCTGCTGACGGGAAACTCCTACTCATCCCTGCGATGCGGGAACACAGGCTGGCTGAGGACCAGGCTCAAGCTGACCTCCTACAACCTTCCCCCTCCCCCCACCCTGGGTGGGACCAGTGATCTCCCAGGAATCTCCCAACTATCTTCGTGTTAATGCCTTGCTAGAGGGAAAATTAGGACAAAGGCGAGGCCTTTAGTATCCGGGCTCTTGTAGGTCCTCTTTAGCACGTGAAAGTTCTATTGAAACCTCCCTTTTCCTTACTTCCCCCTACACCCCGCACAACCCTGGGGCAGCAGCTCTTTCTGCCCCCGTGAAAGTTCTATTGAAACCTCCCTTTTCCTTACTTCCCCCTACACCCCGCACAACCCTGGGGCAGCAGCTCTTTCTGCCCCCGGGGCCTGTCCCCGGGCTTTAATGAACCACCATTTTGCACCAAAGACGTCTCAAGAATTCTTTCTTGGTCATTGGCTCTGGACTCCACCCCACTGAACCTCACTTACAGTCTAAAACTTCATCACTTGAGCCCTTTTATTTTTTTTTAATATTTTATTTACTTATTCGTCAGAGACAGAGGGAGCACGAGCAGGGGAGGGGCAGAGGCAGAGGGAGAAGCAGACTCCCCGCTGAGCAGGGAACCCCGAGTGGGGCTCGATCCCAGGCGCCCCGCCCCCCTCGCCCTTTTAAAGGGAGAGACTCTGGGTCCCCCTACCCCCTCCCTTCCTCACCTCCCCCGGGTGTGTGCCCGTGGTTCTGCCCCTGAAGCTGTCCTCACATCAGGAGGCCCTGACTTCTCTCCCCTCCACCTCCCTTCCCTCCTCTCCCCTCACCTCCCCCCTCCCTTCCCTCCCCTCCCTTCCCCTCCCTTCCCTCCTTTCCCCTTCCCCTCTCCCTCTCCTCTCCCCCCCTTTCCCTCCTCCCCCCTCCCTCCCCCCTCCCTTCCTCTCCTCTCTCCTCCCCTCCCTTCCCTCCT